>JAKSZU010000009.1:114454295-114695993 GCA_026018925.1 Tupaia tana | reverse complement strand
CTGACCTCAATTCGAATACTGGACCTGCTGGCTTGAAGTTCAGGCCAGGCACCTGTGTGCATGTCCAAACTCCCAAAGGGAGAATGGAGTAGAAGGGATTATGGTATAGCCATCCCCTGGAGGACGATTTCCTACTTTCCTTCTCTGCCCTTCTCTGTCTCTGATGAGCAAATGTGCCTTATGGAAGAAACCTAGAAACAAAAACAAAAGGAAAAAAAAAACCCAAACCAAAATAAAAGGAGTTAAAAGACCTCTGAAAACAAACATACAAAATCCAAGAAACACACACAGATATATCCCCAAAAGTGTGTTCCAAATGAGAAACATGATCATGCTGGCAGCAGGATGATAGATGGAACTTGGTTAGAGGCTGCAGGGTGAAGTGCAGTTGTGGACTGTGCATGTCTGTGGGGTAGGTTCCTGTGGCCAAGGACAATAAGTGACATGTGTATTAGAGTGTCAGAATGGCATGTGAGAAATTGGCCAGGCTGAACCCAAATAGGCTGGGAACTGTGGCCTATGTGAGACTCAGAGTTTTACATGAATAAAACTCAACACTTTAAATTGAATATGAAAACAGAATCCTAATGTTGCAGCCCAAGTTAAGGATAAGGTTAAGATGAAGTTCAGTTATAACAAAGATGTGAGGTCAAAGAAACACTACTGGTCATTGATAAGGACTGGTGCTCTAATGCTGTATGTAATAATAGTCTGGTGAGAAGAAGCAACACAGGAGACTGAGGCATGGGGGAGGTGCAACACAGCCCCCACAGGAGCCTGGTACTTCAAAACAAAGCAAGCTGTTTACTTATGATCGCTCAGTGCCCCTGGGGATGGAGGTGTCCTTCCTGCCCCCCAAACATGCATCTAGTAAAATATTTGGGACTGGGGTGTGAAGATAATTCTGTACCCTCTTCAGCTGCAGGGCCATGTCTCAGAGCTGTGTTTCCTAGAGGACAGGGCACTTTGTATACGGAACCTGGTAGAGCTGGTGTTTACCTACTTCCCACAGAGGGGCCTATGGTCTAGTTCTGACCCGGAAAAGTAGAGTCACTGGAGAACAGTTGTAAGGCCATCATGGATTCCTTGAACCCATAGGGGGATACATTAATAAACTTCATAGAGTGTTCTACTCTAAGGTTGAGCTATTGAGATACAGTTGTTCTCTTAACAAGTACTGAACCATTCAACCCACTGAGCCAAAGTTACCTGGGAAAATGAGCTCATGCTTGGAAAAGTTTGGAACCCAACTGTTCCACTTCTGTACTCTAGGAATTAAGTGAATTCAGTGTTCCCTTTGGTTGTTCCCTTTCCTACCGTCACAAGGTCTGGGCTTGTTCTTCTACAGTTGACATAAAAATTAAGGCCTGGAGGGAGATTAGCTAACGTCATTGCTTTTTTTTTTTTTTTTCTTTCAGTGTTTAATGAATTTTTTTTTTTTTGGAGAGGTTTTTTGCTATAGGGCGCGTGCGCTTGCCAGACAGACAGAGAGAGACATAGAGACAGAAAGCGAGAAATCACCCCCCAGAGGGGATGGTCACACTGCAATCCCTTCTCCCTCCATTCTCCTCTCGGGATCTTGGGCATGCACGCACATGTGCCCAGTGTGAGTTTTAAGCCACCGGGTCTGGGACTAGAACCACGGTCGACTACGTGGGAGTCCAGCGACATAGCCATTACGCTAACTGCTGGTTCCCAGTGTTTAATGAATTTTTATTAAAGCAAGAATTTTATAATCCAAATTACGTTTCCTTGCTCAGTTATCAATTCTGTTACTTAAAATAGACCGACACCCTGAGCTATTCCACAGTAAAGAATCAAAAAATTAAAGAAAGGAATGCTTTAAATTTTTGTACTTTGCTGAAAATTATTTTTTCAGGATCTATAAAACATTAATTGTTTTTATATTTTACTTTTTTGTGTTTTTGTTGTTGTTGTTTTTAAATCAATAAGTAATCTAGGACTAGCATTATGTTTGCTAGACCTGGCATTTGCTCGGTACATAAGGTTCAAAGTTTCCTTTCCTTTTTTTGTTTATTTTATATTTTGCAATGTTTTTTTCCCCATAATATTTAAGTTTTTCGATGTTTAAATATTTTTCTTCAGTGAAGCACAAGTTTCTTTTCGTAGTCCCTGATCAATTTTAAACAGTTGGAACACCAGTGTCACTGTTAACTGCTTTCTGGGCAGCCTCTTTAGCTTGGTGGGCTTGTAGTACTGCTACAGTTTCATCAACCTTAGAACGAAGAGACTCTGGAGACTCAAGCATATGAAGAAGTTCTGAATTATCAGTCTCCAACAACATGCCAGTGATTTTACCAGCAAGAATAGGGTGCATGGCTTGAATAAGAGGAAATAGCCATTCACCCAACATTTGCTTTTGTTCTTGAGAAGGAGCAGATGCCAACATGGAAGCAGTCAAAGGTTCCTGACCTTGTACATGAACAGCAGGCTGTTGCATGGTAACTTGCGGCTGTGCATTAAGATGTTGTTGAGGATTGCAAACTTCTGCAGCATATTTATATTGTGGAATGGTGTGGACAGCAGGAGCAGCTGCAGCAGCAGCAGCTGCAGGACATGGACCCATTGTCTGTGTTAATGTGTTAGCAACATGTTGTGTTGACATGACTCGTGGAACTTGTGAAGAAGCTGGTCTCATAGTACTAAATGGTGGTCTAGGAGCAGCTGTGCGGATAGCACTGGGCATATTTTGGAATGGATGAAGTCTGGCACCCTGAGCAGTCCAGCGAGGACTTGGTCTTAGTTGAGCAATTTGGCTGGGAGGATAGTATGCAGCACAGTTCTGAGTCTGGGGGATAGCTGCCATGAAGTAACTTGAAGGAGGCGCTGGCTGGTAGGGGTTGATTACAGGGTTGGGCACAGCTTGTACACTTGCCAACCTCTGCATATATTGGTTAGTGAGGTGAGCCTGGTGCTCTTCTTTGCGCTGAGCTAAAGCTACATACAATGGCTTGGTGGCCACAATTCTAACGTTCATTTCTGTAACTGCTTTAGTGGCTTCTTCTGGGGAGGAGAAACACACAAAACCAAACCCTTTGTTGTGACCACCCTCCATCATAACCTTTGCACTAGTGATTGTACCAAATGGAGAAAACTCTTTCCGGAGACGTTCATCATCAATACCATCATCAAGATTTTTCACATAAAGGTTAACACCCTGGTATCTGGTGATCCTATCTTGCTTCATCTGCTCAAATTTGCACTTAAGTTCTGTCTGCCGTTCCACTTTTTTTCTGAGCTCGACCAATGTATATTTGTTTTCCATTGAGCTCCTTTCCGTTCATCTCATCCACAGTTTTGTGTGTATCTTCATGCCTTTCAAAGCTTACAAATCCAAATCCTTTGGATTTTCCACTTTCGTCAGTCATTACTTTTACACTTAAGGCAGGTCCAAACTTGCCAAAGAGATCCTTAAGGCGCTCATCATCCATGACTTCTCCAAAATCCTTGATGTAAACATTGGTGAACTCTTTTGCCCTAGCTCCAAGTTCTACTTCTCCTTCTTTACAATACTTAAATCATCCAATGAATACTTTGTGATCATTTAGAAGCATGCCATTCATTTTTTCAATAGCTCTTTCAGCAGCTTCCTGTGTCTCAAAGTGCACAAATCCATAGCCCTTGGAACCATTTTCATCACAAACCACCTTACATGAAAGGATGTTACCAAAAGCAGAAAATGTATCATACAGTGCTTTATTATCAATGGATTTATCCAAATTTTTAATGAATATGTTGCCCACTCCACTTTTGCAAAGTGATGGATCACGCTGAGACCACATGATGCATACTGATTTGCCCTTTACAACATCAAAATTCATGGTGTCCAATGCATGCTCCACGTCCACCAGCTGCTGGAAGTTCACATAGGCGTAGCCCAAGGAGCGGCGGGTGATCATGTCCCTGCAGACCCAGATGGAGAGGATGGGCCCAGCTGGGCTGAACTTCTCGTAGAGCATTACCTAGGTCACGTCGGGGTGTGGGTCCCCCATGCAGAGCGAGGCCATGGGGTAGCTGGGGGCGCTGGGGTTCATCTCCGCACGGCTGCCCACAGGGCCACAGGCCACGACCTTTCCGTAAGAGGAAAGCAAGTGCTGGGACTGGGGACTGGAGCTGGGAGGAGGGGAGTGGGGGCAAGCGGGGAGGGACAAAAATCAACCGGAATCAAAAACTACTCAACAGCCACAGAATGGGGTCGATGCGCTGCGGCGGGGCTGCTGGCTGCCAGCTGGGAGCAGAGAGTGCCTATGTCGGGTCCGGGCAGCGCGAAGGCCTTGGTCTCTTAGTTCCTTCTTGGAGATGCTGAGGGCGGGCAGGCGGGTGGGTCGGTCTCAGCTGCTTCACCGGGTTATTTTATAAAAGAAGAAGAAAAAAAATAAAAGTCTCCGGCGGGGGAGACGCGGATTTTTTGTAAATTTTGGGGGGATTTTTAAAAAGATTTTTAAAGATTTTTTTCGATTTTTTAAATAATAAATGTGTGTTCCGAGCCCGGAGCACACACTCCGCACTCTCAGCACTAACCGCTGGGGAGAAGGGCATGTCATTGCTTTTTTATAATCACATCATGGTGTCTCATCTCACCTACATGGACTCACTTCAGAGACCTACCTTGGGTGTCTGTCTTCAGCATCATTAACAGTGAGAGCTCAAGGTTCCGGTGAGTGTTGGGATAAGGAAAAAGAATTTCCTCAAAGAAGTGCAGTTAGGGCTCTCATCACATTTCAGTGTGATGTCTCAGGGACTCAGAGCTAAATACAATAGATGTTTCTATTCAAGTTAATCAATCTTATGAGGACGTTAGTTTATTGATATGGAAAATATTTGGTAATTTTTGATATTCCATTTTAATTGCTTTTGTATTTCATTTTCTCTTACTTTGTTAATTTTTCCCAATTAAACTTACTGAAAGTACTTAGGTAAAGATGGATATTTTAAATTGGAGAAAATCCAGTCTGGCAGGTGGTGTGGTGGTTGAGGGTGCTGGACTCCCACATGGCCGATCATGGTTCAAGTCTAGGACATGATGGCTTGCTTTCTCAATTTCCTTCTCTGTTTCTCTTGCTCTGCCCCCTCTTATCTAATTTAAAAAATAAAAATAAATAAAGTTAAATAAAATATTTTTTAATGGAGAAAATCTAAAAGAATTTAGAAGTATTTAATCATGCTTGTTTGCTCTTTTAAGTTTGGGAATACATTAGTATATTTACAATGTTTAGAATGATAAAGATTTCTTTTTCTTTTTTTTCCTTTTTTTTTTGAGAGGTTTTTGCTATAGGGTATGTGTGCTCGCCAGAAAGACAGAGAGAGACAGAGAGACAAAAAGCAAGAAATCACCCCCCAGGGGGGATGGCCACACTGCAATCCCTTCTCCTCCGTTCTCCTATCAGGATCTTGGGCACACACGCACATACGCCCGGCATAAGTTTAAGCCACCAGATCTGGGAATCGAACTGGGGTGGACTACATGGGAGTCCAGCGACATAGAAATTACGCCAACTGCTGGTCCCTAGATTTCATTTTCTTTTTCTTTTTTGGCTAGAGTGTACATGCGCTTATTGGAGAGAGACATAGAGGAGGAAAGTGTGAAAGCACCTTCCAGTGGGAATTGCCACACTGCAGCCCTTTCTCGATTCTCCTTTTGGGATATTGGGCACGTGTGTACACAAACCTGGTGTGTTTGTCAAGCCACCAGGTTTGGGACCCAAACAGAACAAATGTCCATGTGAGGTCTAGCTGCCTTATCCACCATGCCAATGGCTGGTTCTTGAACCATTTATATTATGATATCATAAGCATGAGTTTCTCTTGTTAAACTTTAGCACATGATTATAAAGATCATTTTGGCAGTTCCTTCTGCATGGTCGCTGGGGAGAATCTGCCGCTGTGCTGACCGTGCTCAGCCAGACAAGGTGTCCATGAAGGACGCAGGAGAGGCAAGAGGTAGGCCTTCAGAAGAAGATTCCTAATGGATCCTGCAAACTAGTGATTTCAGGATAAAAGAGAAATGAAGATTTCCTACTGATAGTTCAGCCTCCAGCCTACAAGCTTGAGTGGCAGAAGAGGCAAGAGGCAGGCATTCAGAAGAAAATTTTTCATGGCTCCTGTGAACTAGTGATTTCAGGATTGAACTTCAAGAATTAGGAAGAAACACACCATCTATCAGATGACTGACTAGAAATCACTGTAGGACCACAAGAAATATGGGAAAGCAAGAAAATATCTCTACTCCCAGGAAAAGAAATAACTTCTTTTCATCCACAGGCTGTTGAATGAAAATTATGGAAAAGTCTGATAAAGAATTTAGAATACTCATAATGGCAAAGTTAACAGAGATGGAAGAGATGAGAGACAATGAACTGCAGAAGAAAAAGGAGAAAGGGGCTGACGAGTTCCAAGAGGTGAGGAAATTCTTGCAAGATCTAAAAGAGGAAATACACTCTTTAAAAAAGAATCAAATGGAACTGTTAGAGATGAAGGCCATAATACAGGAAGTCAAAATCTCCCTTGAAAGTTTTTAAAGCAGACTAGATCATACAGAATCTCAGACGTAGAAGAGAAAATTGGTGGCCTAGAAAAATCCACAATGAAGACTGAGAAAATTGCCCCCAAATATGAGAATAATATACAAGAAGTACTAGATACTATCAAATATCCAAACATCCGGATAATTGGCATCCCAGAAGGTGAAGAGACTCATAAGGGCATTGATGATCTATTCTATGAAATCCTGCAAAAAAAAAAAAAAAAAAAAAAAAAAAAAACCTTTCCAAACCTAGAGAGGCACTCAAAGATCGAATCCCAAGAAATACAAAGGACCCCAAGAAGATCTTCCCCAAGACACATTATAGCCACATTGACCAAAACCACAGACAAAGACAAGATACTAAGATTGGCAAGAGAGAAACATCAAGTTACCTACAAAGGATATCCCATCAGGATAACAGCAGACCTCTCATCGGAAACAATGAGACTGAGGAAAGAATGGGAAAATATATTCAAAATGTTAAGGGAAAAGCAATTTCAACCAAGAATATTGTACCTGGCAAGATCATCCTTCATGTGGGAAAAAAGACAAGAACATTCTCAGATAAACAAAACCTGAAAGAATTTACCAGCACCAGACCAGATCTCCAAGAAGTTCTCAAGGGAGTGCTATATCAGGAAAATAAAATACAGACATACAGAAATAAGAGTTCAAAAACTAAGAAAATGGCCAACATAATCATAGGGACAAGTCTGGAGTTGAATATTATACCCCAGAATTTAATAGGGAAGATCAAACCACAACAGAAGATAAAGTACATAAGACTGAATTGGTGAAATAGAATTTTATGACTTTTGACTAAAACATTGCTGAATTTTTTCTAGGCTTTGTTGTCTGGTTGTAAGGATTTGTGTCCTGTCTTGAAATATGGATAGGTTCATGTTCCTGCTACTTGAACAGAATCCTAACCTGTTTCCTGGCTTTACGTTTTAAGCAAAGTTCTTTAGTGTTTCTTTGATTTAAGTTAAAACTGCTTTTCTTGAAATTACCAAGTGAACTTGCTATTGAAAGTAGTTAGATTATAAAAGAAATTGTGTGATCAATACAGTGTGGAGGGAAAAGGATGGAAGACAAGTGTAGACACCAGAGATAGTGTGAAAAGAGGGTGGGAGAGGACAGAGCATAAGAAATAGGGGTAAAAAAAATACTAGAAACTAGAAATGGAAAATTTTTGACGATAACATGCATGATTAAGCCACTATGCAGTATATTCTGGATGAGAAATCACATTTTGTATGCAGTGATTATGCTTAGGGAATGAATTAAGTTTTAAAAAAAGTTTCAGAAAAAAAAAACCTAAAACTGTTTTTCTTGAAATTAAAAAAAATGCATTAAAAATATCTATTTGATGACTACAGTAAGATATATAGCCCAGCTAGGTGCTACTTTATAGTATGTTCATTCTACTCACTGAGGTTTATGCCTAAAGTTGGACTTGTGTTCATGAATATGTATATATCAGCTGTGCTTGATATAGAAAATATTTAGATTAATTAAGATATTTAGTGAAACAATAAAATGTGGGGGGAAAAAGGCATAGAAAGCAACAATAGATACCAGACACAGTGTAGAAGGAGAGTGAGAGATGGCAGAGGGTAAGAGATAGGGAATCAAGAATGGGAAAAAAAGCAAAATATACAGGAAACAAGAAATTGAAAATTAGGACCCCTGGGCCAGAATCTTCGAGGGAGGACTGCCCCGAGTAGCTTCAGCCCCGGGGCCCCCAAGCCAGACACCCCTCTTTCAGCCAGGAACACCCTCAGTTCTACCACACCACACTCCCATCTTTCGACCCCTGTGCCAGGATCTTCGAGGGAAGACTGCCCCCAGTAGCTTCAGCCCTGGGACCCCCAAGCTAGACACCCCTCTTTCAGCCAGGAACGCCCTCAGTTCTACCACACCACACTCCCATCTTTGGACCCCTGGGCCAGGATCTTCGAGGGAGGACTGTCCACAGTAGTTTCAGCCCCGGGAACCCCAAGCCAGACACCCCTCTTTCAGCCAGGTACACTTTTTTTTTTGTTTTTCCTCTCTTTTTCTGTCCTCTTATCCTCATCTTTCATTTGTAAATTTCTCTCTTCTGATTAACACATAGGAACGCCCTCAGTCCTACCACACTAGACTCCCATCTTTCTACCCCTGGTGAAATCGCACGCTGTGTGCTAGTTCGACTTTTTCTTTATTCTACGTATAATTTTCTTTCCACTTCCTCTCCTCACTTCCTTTATCTACACCATCCCTGGCTGTCTAGATAGGTCTAGAATTACAATTCTGAAACATTCTAGCATTTTAAGATTCTCTAGAATCCTCCATTTCACTGAACCACCTGCGAAGAAGGAGATACATTTCTTTGGAAACCTGAAGATAATACTTTTTCTTGGATTACATTACTAAACACAATTGAAGAGAGACTTTGGCTATCTCCATTCCACATCAGAACGAAAACACACTTGCTCCTGTTCGAAGAAACATTCTCATAACAGGTTTTTCAAAGGGAGCACATCTCCCAATGGTTAGAAGTAGAAAAACCTCAGGCCTGAATAAAGCAGGAAATATGTCTCCATCAAAGGAACACAGTAACTCCCTTCCTTTTCTTGAAAAAATAGAGGACATTACCAAAATGTCCAAGATAGAGTTTAGAACATTCATGTTGAACAAGTACTATGAACTGGAACAGAAAAGAGACAATGAACTACAGGAGATGAGAAAGTCTTTCAACTATATGAAGGAAGAAAGGCTGAGGAAGAATAAGACGGAACTATTAGAGGTGAAGTCTGTAATACAGGAAATAAAAAACTCTCTCGAAAGTATTAAAAGCCGATTAGACCATGCTGAAGGTCAAATCTCTGATGTAGAAGATAAAGCTTCTGACCTAAAGAAAACCACCAAAAAGAGAAAATAACAAAAAAGAAACATGAAGATAACATATGAGAATTACTAGATTGCATTAGACATCCTAACATCTGAATAATTGGTATCCCAGAAGATGAAGAAACTAATAAGAGCATGGAAAACCTATTCCATGAAATCTTGGAAGAAAATTTCCCAAGCATACAGAGGCACTCAAACATCCAGATCCAAGACATACAAAGGACACCAAATAGAATCAACCCAAGAAGATCTTCCCTAAGGCATATCATAGCCAGACTGGCTAAGACCACAGATAAAGATAAGATACTAAAACTGGCAAGAGAGAAACGACAAGTGACTTACAAAGGTCACCCCATCAGGCTAACACCAGTCTTCTCAACGGAAACAATGCAAGCAAGGAAAGAATGGGAAGATGTATTGAAAGTGTTAAGAGGGAAACAATTTCAACCAAAATTATTGTATCCTGCAAGATTATCCTTCATATGGGAAAAAAAGATTAAAATCTTCTCAAACAAAACCTGAAAGAATTTGCCAGCACCAGGCCAGCTCTCCATGAAACCCTGAAGAAAGTACTGTTCCAGGAAAACTAAAGAAGTAACAGCCAGAAACAAAAGAGTAAAAGGCAACTAAGACAATGGCCAACTTAAACGTCGGGACAAAGCCATTAACATCGATAATATCATTGAATGTTAATGGATTAAACTCTCCAATCAAGAGAAACAGACTGGCTGAATGGGTTAAAAAACAAAAACCCTCTATCTGTTGCCTACAGGAAACCCACTTCATAGATAAAGATATACATAGACTGAAAGTGAAGGGTTGGAAAAAGATTTTCCATGCAAATGGGAACCAAAAGAGAGCTGGAGTCGCAATACTAATCTCTGGCAAAATAGGCTTTAAAACAAAAACTGTTCAAAGAGACAAAGAAGGGCACTATATTGTACTAAAAGGATCAATCGATCAAGAAGATATAACGCTTGTTAATATCTATGCACCTACAACAGGAGCACCCAAATATGTGAAGGAAAGACTGCTAGGTCTAAAAAGGGAGATAGACTGTAACACACTAATTGTTGGAGACCTCAACACTGCACTAACCCCCTGAATAGATCATCTAGACAAAAAATAGGTAAAGAGATAAAAGATCTAAACGATATCATAAATCAAATGGACTTAACAGACATCTATAGAACTTTCCATCCCAAAACCTCGAGATACACTTTTTTCTCGCTGCCACATGGAACATTCTTGAAGATTGACCACATCATTGGGCACAAAGCAAGCCTCTACAGATTCAAAAGCATAGAAACTATACCCAGCATCTTCACCGACCATGATGGAATTAAACTTGAGTTTAATTTCAAGAGAAATCCTCAAAAATACTCAAATACATGGAAACTTAATAATCTACTCCTGAATGACTCCACATCTACTGAAGAAATAAAGACGGAAATCAAAAGGTTCATGGAAGCCAATGACAACGAGGACACGAGTTTCCATAATCTTTGGGACACTGCTAAAGCAGTCATAAGAGGGAAGTTCATAGCAATTAGTGCACATAAGAGGAGCATGGAAAGAAGGCAAATGGATCACCTAACATCATGCCTCACAGAATTGGAAAAGCAAGAGCAAAAAGATCCAAAAAACTCCAGGAGAACGGAAATAATAAAGATACGAGCAGAAATAAATGAAATAGAAAATAAACGAACTATACAGAAAATAAATGAAAGTAAAAGCTGGTTCTTTGAAAAGATAAACAAAATTGATACACCACTAGTGAGACTTATTAAGAAGAAGAGAGAAAAGAACCAGGTGAATCAGATCTGCAATGAAGCAGGCAAAATAACAACAGACATAGTAGAAATAAAAAACATTATTAGAGGATACTATGAACATCTGTATGCCAAGAAACAAGATAATTTGGATGAGATGGACAAATTCTTGGACATGTATAATCTACCTAGATTGAGCCAGGAGGATATAGAAAGTCTGAATAGGTTCATAACAAGCCAGGAGATCAAATCAGTTATAAATAACCTCCCAACAAAGAAAAGCCCTGGCCCTGATGGATTCACCTCTGAATTCTACAAATCTTTCAAAGAAGAGTTAACCCCCATTCTGCTCAAGTTATTTCTAAAGATCCAAAAGGGTGAATCTCTCCCTAATTCATTCTACGAAGCCTCTATCACCCTTATCCTTAAAAAAGATAAGGACAGGACAAGGAAGGAAAACTGTAGACCAATATCCCTGATGAATATAGACGCGAAGATTCTCAACAAGGTACTAGCAAATCGTATACAACAACTTATAAAAAAGATTATACATCATGATCAGTTAGGCTTTATCCCAGGAATGCAAGGTTGGTTCAACATAAGCAAAGCCATAAATGTAATACACCATATAAATAGGAAGAAAGATAAAATCCATATGGTCATATCAATTGATGCAGAAAAAGCATTTGATAAGATACAACATACCTTCATGATCAAGACTCTCAGCAAAATCGGCATAGAAGTGTCATTTCTCAACACAATAAAAGCTATCTATGAAAAACCCATAGCGAACATCATCCTTAATGGAGAAAAGCTGAAAGCTTTTCCACTAAAAACGGGTACAAGACAAGGATGTCCACTTTCTCCACTCATCTTCAATATAGTACTAGAAGTCTTGGCCATTGCAATCAGAAAAGAGGAAAAAATAAAAGGCATTCGGATAGGAAAAGAAGAGGTAAAACGCTCTCTATTTGCAGATGACATGATTGTATACACAAAAGACCCAATGGTTTCCATAAAAAATTTCTGGAAGTAATACATGAATACAGTAATGTTGCAGGATACAAAATTAATATCCAGAAATCTATAGCATTTCTGTATACGAACAACCGGCAGACTGAGATAGAACTGAAAAAAGTTGTTCCATTTACCATAACCACAAAAAGTATAAGATACTTAGGGATAAATCTAACTAAAGAAGTTAAAGACCTCCACAAGGAAAACTATGAGAAGATAAAAAAAAAATTTAAAATGACACAAAAAAGTGGAAGGACATCCTATGTTCCTGGATTGGAAGAATAAATATAACCCAAATGGCAATTTTACCCAAATTAATCTACCTATTTAATGCAATACCAATCAAAGTACCAGACACATTCTTCACAGATCTAGGAACGACAATCATAAAGTTTGTCTGGAATCATAAAAGGCCCCGTATTGCCAAAGCAGTTGTGCACAAGAAGAGTGGAGTGGGCGGCATCTCACTCCCTGACCCAAAAATATACTACAAAGCTGTGGTAATCAAAACAGCATGGTACTGGCATAGGAACAGACAGGTGGACCAATGGAACAGAATAGAGTCCCCAGAAATAAGTGCTCAAACATACAGCCAACTGATTTTTGACAAGGGTTACCAGTTAATCCAGTGGGAAAAGGAAAACCTCTTCAGCAAATGGTGCTGGCAAAACTGGATCTCCACTTGCAGAAAGATGAATCTGAACCCCTACCTCTCACCTCTGACAAAAATAAAGTCAAGGTGGATCAAAGATCTAAATCTAAGACCTCAAACTATAAAACTGCTCCTGGAAAATACCGGGGAAACTCTGGGAGACATTGGGGTAGGGAAAAACTTCTTAAATAAGACTCCCAACGCACAGTCTATGATCCCTAAAGTAGACAAGTGGGATTACATGAGACTAAGAAGTTTCTGCATGGCAAAACACAGTGATTAGTGTGAACAGACAGCCCTCAGAATGGGAAAATATGCATCAGATAAGGGACTCATAACCAGAATTCACAAGGAACTCAAGCAGCTGTTCCAGAAAAAGACAATCAATCCTATTAAAAGATGGGAGAATGAGTTGAAAAAAACACTCTCTAAAGATGACATACGAATAGAAAAAAGTCATATGAAAAAATGCTCAACATCCCTCATTGTAAGAGAAATGCAGATCAAAACAACAATGAGATGTCACCTAACACCAGTCAGAATGTCTAAGATTAAAAAAACAAAAAATGATAAGTGCTGGAGGGGGTGTGGTGAAAAGGGAACTCTCTTACACTGCTGGTGGGATTGTAAATTGGTCCAACCACTGTGGAGAACAATTTGGAGACTCCTCCAAAATCTACAAATAGAACTACCATATGATCCAGCAATCCCACTCCTTGGTATCTACCCAAAGGAAAGAACACTTAATCGAAAAAGTGCTTGCACATCGATGTTTATTGCGGCACTTTTCACGATTGCTAAGTCATGGAAACAACCTAAATGCCCACGAACTGATGAATGGTTAGAAAAACTGTGGCACATATACTCAATGGAATACTATTCATCCATAAAAAAAAAACAACAAAACCCTGGCTTTTGAAAGGAAGTGGATGAATATGGAAGACTTACTGCTGAGTGAAGCAAGCCATGCTATGAAGGAGAGGCATTGTATGTCCCCACTTAATATATACCGAGTGTCTGCACTCTAAATATATATATCTCTAATATATATATATATTTGAAACCATACTGCTTCTGATGTTATAGAGTCATAAAATTATACAAAATTGTAAGACATATTTTGAACATTATCTTTAAAATTCAGTATTTTGAAATTTTTTTCTCTTTAAATTTATTTATTTTTTACATTAATTCACTATACATCACTACAGCATACAAATGAATTTTCCATCCCAAATACCCTGTGTATTGGCTCAATCAAGCACATCAACATACATGTTTTCAGCAAATAATTTTCCAATTCTTATGTCTTGTATACTTTGTTTTTTGTTTTGCCATCCTTGATTCCTTATCCCTCACCCTCTGCCATGTCCCACCCGCCTCCCACATTGTCTCTGGTATCCATGGTTGCTTTCTATGCCTTCCCCCCCCCATTTAATTGATTTGCTAATGAACTTAGTTAGTCTAAATATATCTAATAACTAGCACAGCTGATATATACCTATACATGAATCCAAGTCTGACTATAGGCATAAACCCCAGTGAGTAGAATGAACATATTATAAAGTAGTACCCAGCTGGGGCTATATAGCTTACTGCAGTCATCAAATATGCATTTTTTAAAATTGATACGAACAGTTTTACCATTTTTTTTTTCTCCTGCAACTTTTTTTCAAATTACTTAACACTCATTCCCTGAGCATCATCACAACGTACTTACTAAATGTGGTTTACCATCTAGAATAAACTGCATAGTGGCTTAGTCAAGCATGTTATCATCAATAATATTCCATTTCTATTTTCATACATATGTATACATATATACATGTTTTTTACCCCATGTTTGACCCTCTGCCCTTTCCCACTCTCTTATTACACTATCTCTGCTATATACAGTTGTCTTCCATTCCTTTTTCTCCAACATTTTGATGACCACACAATATCATAAGTAATCTAACTACTTTCAGCAGGTAATTTCAAGAAGAGTAGTTTTGAACTGGTAATGATATTTCCTTGAAACTTAAAGCCTAGAAACAGGTTAGTATTCTGTTCAAATAGTAGGTACATGCACCTATCAACAGCTCAAGACAAGACAAAAATCCATTAAAACCGGAAAACAAAGCTTAGGAGAAAAGCAACAATAATTTAGTCAAGTCATAGAATGTTGTTTCATCGGTTCAGTCTCATGTACTTAATCTTTCTTCTGTTAAGGTTCGATCTTCCAGATTGAATTCTCGGATATAATATTCATCTCCAAACATTGTCCCTACAATTAAGTTGCCCATTTTCTTAGTTTTTGAACTCTTATTTCTGTGTGTCTGCATTTAATTTTACTGACATAGCACTCCCTTAAGAACTTCTTGGAGATCTGGTCTGGTGCTGGTAAATTCTTTCAGGTTTTGTTTATCTGGGAAAGTTCGTGTCTTTTCTTCCCAAATGAATGAGAACCTTGCTGGGTACAGAATTCTCGGTTGAAATTGCTTTTCCCTTAATACTTTGAATATATTTTCCCATTCTCTCCTCGCTCTCATTGCTTCCAATGAAAGGTCTGCCGTTAGTCTGATGGGATACCCTTTGTAGGTAACTTGCCTTTTTTCTCTTGCCAGTCTTAGTATCTTGTCTTTGTCTGTGGTTTTGGTCAATCTGGCTATAATGTGTCTTGGAGAAGATCTTCTTGGGTTGATTCTATTTGGGGTCCTCTGTATTTCTTGGGACTGAATCTTTGAGTGCCTCTCCAGGTTTGGAAAGTTTTCTTGCAGGATTTCATGGAATAGATTATCAATGCCCTTATGAGTCTCTTCATCCTCTGGGATGCCTATTATCTGGATGTTTGGATGTTTAATTGTATCTAGTACTTCTCGCATATTATTCTCAAATTTTGGGGCCATTTTCTCAGTCTTTGTGGTGGATTTTTCTAGGCCCGGCATTTTCTCTTCTACATTAGAGATTCTATTTTCTGTATGATCTAATCTGCTTTTAATACTTTCAAGGGAGATTTTTGACTTCTTGTATTATAGCCTTCATCTCTAACAGTTCCATCTGATTCTTTTGTAATGTGTGAAATTCCTCTTTTAGACCTTGCATGAATTTCCTCACCTTCTGGAACTCTTCAACTCCTTTCTCCTTCCCCTTCAGCAGTTCCTTGTCTCTCTTCTCTTCCATCTCTGTTAGCTTTGCCATTATGAATGTTCTGAATTCTTTATCAGACATTTCCATGATTTCCATTGAACTGGGTGTGGATGAAGAGGAGCTATCCATTTCCCTTGGAGGAGAGGCATTTTCCTGCTTCTCCATATTTCTTGTGGTCCTGCAGCGATTTCTAGTCATCTGGTGGATGGTTGGTTTCTTCCCAAACTTGGAAGTTCAATCTGAGGTTTGGGGAGTGTGCAGAAATGCAAGCAGAGAGAGGGAAACAATACCAACAACAGCAAAAAAGCAGACAAGAAACAGAGAAAAAGAAGAGAAAAACTTTTCAATAAATCTAAAAAAGAAAAATTAATATTCAAAAAATTTCAATAAAAATCAATAATTAGAAAACCGCACGGCGCGCTTGTGCGCCGCTCAAAATGGCTAGATTGCAGGAGCCATGGAGCAGACTGTCTCTTGAAGAAGGGCTGTTCTGGGAGGAGCAGAGGGGATTATTAACAAAATAAAGGCCTAGGAGGGAGGGGCCAAAGGGCCCTGTAAAACGCCTCACCTTAAAAAATTCTAAAAAGCAAAAATTAAAAAAAAGACAGAGAGAGAGAGAGAGGACAGAGACAGAGGTAGAGAGAGACAAAGATTGATTCAGAGACAGGAGACTTGAAAGGGGTTTTCCTACCACACGGGTTTTGTATGCTGGAGGCCCAGTTAGGAGTGGGACATCTTCCTTTCTCGCAAAATGGCTAGATCCAGTATTTTGAAATTTTGAAAGTTGTTTGTAAACTGTCAAGAATTATGGAGTATGAGCTAAAATTTTTTGCTATGTAAAGTAAATGTTTGTGGAAAAATGTAAAAATAAATAAATGAAAGAAAAATAAATAAATAAATAAATAAAGTTAAAAAGAAGAAATTGAAAATTATTTGTTGATGATAACATGTATGTCAATCTGCTTGATTGAGCCAATATACAGTGTATTCTGGATGGAAAATCTCATTTTGTATGCTCTAATGATGTATAGTGAATGAATGTAAATAAATAAATTTTAAAAATATAAAGATTACTTTGTTCTATTCTATTAAAGTAATTGTTACTATAATACAGGATTTTTTTAAATGTTCATTATAAAATTGTATAGAAAAAAGTTTTTTTGTCATTCAGCAATTTTTTTTACAGTTAGTACAAGTATGGTAGCTTTTAATATTAAGCACAATTACGAATATTTAAAATAAGCTTAGTTTTGTTATTCTATCCTTTATGAATAAACCATAACTTTGAGCATAAAAAAATATTTTATTTAAATTTATTTATTGTTATTATTTTTTGAGAGGTTTTTGCTATAGGGCACATGCATTAGCCAGGAAGACAGAGAGAAACAGAGAGACAGAAAGCAAGAAATCACCCCCCACAGGGGGGATGGCCATACTGCAATCCCTTCTCCTCCATTCTCCTCTTGGAATCTCAGGCATGCACGCACACGTGCCCGGCATGAGTTTAAGCCATCAGGTCCGGGACTTGAACTGCAGTTGGCTACATGGGAGTCCAGCGACATAGCCATTACACCAACTGCTGGTCCCTTGTTATTATTTTTTAATTTGACCAGAAAGAGAGAGAGAGAAAGACAAGAAAAGTTAGACAGCAAGTGACCAGGTCTGGGACTTGAAATATGGTCCTCCATGTGGGTGTCTAGTGCCTTAACTGCTGTGCCACCTGCTGGCCCCATAAATACACCCTCCCCCCAGATCATAGACTTTTAAGGCAGAGGTTATGTTTGTGGCAAAAACACAAATTGAGTATGAAGTTTCAGTTCTGAATGGTATTCATTTAGATGTGTTTCAAAATTGGTCTCAGAAAAAAGTAAAGAGCTCTAAATCACCTTTGAGCAATAAAGGAATGCTCAGAACAGAGTCTGAAGCCAGGACTCTAGGGAATCTTTACCTTATTGCTTCTACCAAATGACATTAGTTGGGCTTGGCCTCCCTAACCAGGCTGTGCCTTCAGTGTACAGACTGTAAAAGAAGATAACTGAGTCACAAGATGAGCATTCGAGACTTGCTGAAGCCTGTAAACACTTTATCTTTAAATTGAAACTGTATTATTGGGACTGGAAAGTGGCATGGTGGTTAAAGGCACTGGACATCCACATGGCTAACTATAGTTCAAGACCCTGACCTGGAGGCTTGCTTTTTCGCTTTCTCTTTCTCTCTCTCTCTCTCTGGTCAAATTAAGATAATAATAAATGAAGGTAAATAAAATAATTCTTTAAAAAGACTGTATTATTTATAGCATACTTTGTTTTACGTAGGTTCATTATAGCTGCAGATGTATTTTCCTAGCTTTTGATCTTTAAGTTTTGGGACCCAGAGAATTTAACAGTAGGACATCTTTAGCATTTGGCTTTCTAAAATTATTTATTGAGAACCTATTAGGTCTCAGTCATGACACTAGGCTTTCAGATATTATTTGTAATCCTTAAACAACTCTGCAAAGTACTATCCCCACTTTATGCTTAAAAAATGATTCAGTGGTGCCCAAGTTCATATACAACTTATAAAGAATAAAACCAGGGAGGCCAGCAGGTGGCATAGTGGTTAAGGGGCGGGACTCCCACATGGCCTATCATAGTCAGAGTCCCAGATCCAGGGGGATGAAACTCATAGCAGGCACCTGTGCATACATGTCCAAAATCCCAGAAGGAGAAGGTAGGAGAAGGAATTGCAGTGTGGCCATCCCCCCAGGGGGTGATTTCTCACTTTCCTTCTCACCGTCTCTTTGTCTCTCCTGTGAGCACAGGTGCTCGAGGGCAAAAACCTAAAAAAGAAAAGGAATAAAACCAGTGTTCTAAATGTAAGTCTGTTTTGACTTAGTAAATAACTGTCAATAAATTGACAGTAAATAACTGTCAATTTAGAACAAAACCAGTGTTCTAAATGTAATTCTGTTTTGTCTTAGTAAGTAACTGTCAATTTGATTTAGTAAATAACTGTCAAAAGAATGCCCCAACATTCTTTCCTTTCGCTGACAATTAAACTCAGTATTTTTCTTTGGGGAAGTGTTCCTATCTTGGGATAGAGGTGGGTTGACTGTCATTTCACCTCTCCCAGTACAGGGATAGAGGAATATATGATCCAAGCAGGGCCAACTGTAGTGCTTTTTCACGTATTTGAGGGAAAAAGTGACATAGGGGACCAGCAGTTGGTGTACTGGCTATGTCACTGGACTCCCATGTGGTTGACCGTGGTTCGTGTCCCAGACCCAGTGGCTTAAACTCACGCCAGGTGCATGTGCGTGCATGCCCAAGATCCTGAGAGGAAAATGGAAAGGGGATTGTGGCATGGCCATCCCCCCTAGGGGGTGATTTCTCACTTTCTGTCTCTCTGACTTTCTCTTTCTGGAGAGTTCACGCGCCCTATAGCAAAAACCTCTCCAAGAAAAAAAAAAGTGACTTAGAAATAAAAATATCTGTACTATTTCTCCCAATAATATCACAAGCATTAGGAATAACATGAGCCAAGAACATTGTCTTCTACTTACATCTTCTATAACTAATCTTTATTTGTGTGTGAGAATTATGGAAATTCCATGGTCATTTAATAGCAGATACACAAAGGCACTTGTTGAAGGCTTACTATGTTTCAGAAGGAGAATTATATTCACTTTGTGCACATTTTCATTTCATTATTCAATCCTTATATATTTACAATGTCTAACTCTAAAAAAAAGAGACCATATCAGTCAGAGTAGGCTATGTTGTGCTGCAATAACAATCCTCAAATCTTTTTTTTTTTTTTGGAGAGGTTTTTGCTATAGGGCGCATGTGCTCGCCAGACAGAGAGAGACATAGAGACAGAAAGCGAGATATCACCTCCCAGGGGGGATGGTCACGCCGCAATCTCTTCTCCTCCATTCTCCTCTCAGGATCTTGGGCATGCACGCACACGCGCCCGATGTGTTTTAAGCCACCGGGTCCGGGACGCGAACCGCGGTCGACTACATGGGAGTCCAGCGACATAGCTATTACGCTAACTGCTGGTTCCCAACAATCCTCAAATCTTAGTATCTTAAAAAAGGTATTCTTTTTGCTCATATTATATGTCTAATACAAATTGGCAGAAGAGCTCTGTTCATTCATAGTTACTCAGGAACTCAAACTAATAGAAGCTCCATCACTTAGGGGAAGACATGATGAAAATGCACATTGGCTCTTAAAGTGTAGAGTGTCACACATCACTTCTTTTATTTCATTGCTCAAAGCAAATCACTTGGTTGTAGCTTATTTCATAGGAGTGCAAAAGTATAATTCTATTAAATGCCTAAAAGTGGGGGAGAATTAGATAAATCTGGCAAAGAGCAATAATAGTATCATAAGCACAAATGATTCATTCTTGAGAAGACTTGATTCATCATCTTTTTGCTCATTTCCATTACCTAACCACTTGATTCCTTATACTTAAAATTTGGAATGGAATAGTGAAACATCAATTCTCATTCAAGTGTAGTAGGGATTCTCTGCATGTAGGCAGAAATGAATATATCTGATGGTAACACAAAATTTTTTTTTTGGAGAGGTTTTTGCTGTAGAGTGCTGCGCTCGCCAGCCAGACAGACAGAGACAGAGAGATAGAAAGCGAGAAATCACCCCCCAGGAGGAATGGCCATGCCGCAATCCCTTCTCCTCCATTCTCCTCTCAGGATATTGGGCACGCACACACATGCGCCCGGTGTGAGTTTTAAGCCACCGGGTCCAGGACTCGAACCGCGGTCGACTACGTGGGAGTCCAGCGACATAGCCATTATGCTAACTGCTGATCCCGTAACACAAATGTTGAGTTCAATTCCCTGCGAGGGTGGTTTTGAGGATTAAATGACTTAGTGTATGTTAAGTGCCTAGCATATCATATAGCCTCAATAAATGTTGGCTTTTGTTTTTGTATCCATTCAACCAGTTTGTAAATGAAAGAATTTAATCCATTAACATTATATGTTATTATTGATGTTTGTGCATCTATCCCTGTCATTTTGTAAGCCATTTTCTTTTTTTTTCCTCTCTTATTTCTGTTTGTCTCTCTTTAGTTATTCTGATACAACACTCCCCTCAGTACTTACTGTAGAGCTGGTCTATTATTGGTGAATTATTTCATTTTTTGTTTCCTTTTTTTTTTTTCAAACAAAAGCTGCCATGAATTTATTATAAGATTACCATTAACTTAAGTATAACTGGCTCTATAAATCACTATCCATATATTATTACAAATCCAGGAGTTTCTGAGAAGATATGTATCAGGACGGGCTTCTCACGTGGCTTAGGTGGATTTCCAATCACCTCTTCAGAAGTCTGAGTAATGGTGCAACCTATACATCATGGCCTTGCCCTTCTCATTCCCCAAGGCAAAGTATCCACTTCTGGGAGAAAAACCCAAGATACGGATATGAGAAATATTCTTCCTTTTAACAACTGGGAAGTTTGAAAACACGGTACAGGAGGGAAGATGAACCAATCTGACTGCTTCTTTTGTTTTTTCTGAAGCAATTGCCAAGATTTCTGTAGTAGGATTGAAGGTCAGAGAAGTAACACCTGTAACCAAGTTCATTATACCTTTAATTGACTGTGGGTTTATTTCTTGAAGACAAGAATCTTGATTATATATGTTTACCACTCCACAATTAGAACTACAAGCCACATACTGTCCATTCCTAGATGCAGCAATGCTTACCCCATACAAACTGCCTTCATCAACAAATCTGTTCAGGCACTTCCTAGAGTTCACATCCCAAACATAGTCCCCATCTCCAGAAGAGAATATTTTCTTACTATCTGAAGAGAATGTGGATGCTGAAACCCATCCATTAATCTTCATACTACCAATCAGTTCTTTGGTCTTCATTGACAGTAAATGCACATATCCAGCAATGCCATTTATAAGCAAGAAAGACCCACCTGGGGAGACTTTGAAGCTCCTCACTATCTTCTCTTTCAAACCTCTCACTTGATGCACAGGAATTAACTTTCCAGCCAACGTATTATAGACCTAAAAAATCTTACTGTGGGTACTTGTGGCTAAAAGCTCTTCTCCATTAGCACTGAAATGAACCTTAAAGATTGGAAACTTTGGGACCAGCAGTTAGTGTAATGGCTATGTCGCTGGACTCCCACGTAGTCAACCGCGGTTTGCGTCCTGGACCTGGTGGCTTAAAACTCACTTTCTGTCTCTCTGTCTCTCTCTGTCTGGCGAGTGCATGCGCCCTGTAGCAAAAACCTCTCCAAAAAAAAAAAAAAAAAAAAAAAAAAAAAGATTGGAAACTTTTCCAAATAAATGTTCTGGATTTTAGGATTTGTTTTTCCATCAACCTGAAAGAGCAACACAGCATGGTCTAATCCTGAGACCATCACAACCTGCGCACGAGGGTGGAACTGCACAGAGGAGATCTGAGCGGTAGTGGGACGTTCAGCATTAGCATGCTGGCAGTTCTTCATCTTCAAGATTTCTCTTTGAAGAGAAGTTGACGTGGATATGAAATTCCCAGTCCTTTGCAACGAATCATCTTCATCCTCTTCACTCTCATCATCTGAAGATGTTTTCCACTTACTGGTCTCTGCCCATGCAGGTACTCTCCCCATGGCATGCTGGAACTCTTCTTTAAGTCTGTTCTGAAGCTTGTCTTTTGGCAGTTTAACTTCACTGGCATTTTTCATCATATCCTTCCGAAACCGGTTAGTCACCATACAACCATTTATTCGTCTTCATCTTCTTCATCCACCCACACTGGCTTCTTCTGATGTGGAAAATGATATTTTGCTTCATTCTCAACTTCTGAGTCACCTGAGTCTTAATGTACCCGCAGGCCCCACAGACGCCGCAGCAGAGCATCCTCGTCGTCCTCGAAATCACCTAAGACCAGCTCCTCCAAGCAGCGCTCCATGGCCAGTTTGTCCTCCTCCAGAGTCAGGCGGTGCCGTAGCCGGAGCAGTCTCTCTGCCGCCACCGCGGCTACTGCGATGGCAGCAGCAGCCGCCCTTGGCCGGGCCGGGATTTCCGCCGGGATGAAGGGGCAGCTTTTCTGAACTGCCTGCCCAGCCTTGCTCGGGCTCTCCGATCCAGCTTCGCTCTGGCTCTCCGGTCGGGTTTCTTTAGGCTTCTCTGTTCTGGCAGCATCGTTGGGTTGGAGGAGAAACGCAGGTCACGTGGAACCTCACTGCGCGTGCGCCCCTCATTTTTTTATTTTCTGAGTATACTTTAATTTGTTCTTCTCATTTGAAGGATAATCTTGCTGGATACAGTATTCCTGGTTGAAATTGTTTTTCTTTTAATGTTTTGAATACATCTTCTCATTCTTTCCTTGTCTGCAGTTGAGAGGTCTGATGTTAACCTAATGGAATTAACCTTTATAAGAAACCTGACGTTTCTTTCTTGCCAGTTTTAGAAAATTGTCTTTAATTTTTACCACTGTGGCTATGATATGCCAGGGGGGAGATCTTTTTATGTTGACCCTATTTGGGGTCATTTTTATTTCTTGGGTCTGAATTTCTCCATGTGTCTCTATACTTGAAAAATTTTCAGACAATATTTCATGAAAGAGGTTTTCCATGCCTTTAGCAGATCTTTCACCTTCTGGAATACCCATTATATGGATATTTGGATGTTTCATGGTATCCAGAATTTCCTGTATGTTGTCCTCAATTTTTTAATTGTTTTTTCTTTCTTTTTTTGGTTTGGTCTACGTTGGAGACTTTGTCTTCCAGGTCAGAAATTCTTTCTTCTGCATTGTCCAATCTGCTGTTAATACTTTCTAGGAAGACTTTAATTTCTTGTGTTGCATTCTTCATTTCCAGAAGTTCTGTTTGATTCTTTTTTAGGGTAACTATTTCTTTACGGAATTCCTCTTCGTGTCCTGAAATAATTTTCTCATTTCCTGGAACTGATTGTTTCTCTTACATCTCATTGAGTTTTGTCACTATGGATATTCAGAATTCTTTTGCTGACATTTCTGTGTATTCTTCTGTACTATCCACTGTTGGTGAGGAGCTACTACGCTCACTGGGGGAGAGTAACCACCTTGTTATCTCATGTTTGTTCGATATCTGTGCTGGTTTCTATTCATCTGATGCAGTATTCACTGTTTTCTATTTATTGGAATAGATCCTGTAGTATTGGTAGAGGAAATTTCACCCTTAGTTCTTAGGTTTGTTCCTAATGGAGGGCTCTGTTTCCCAGGTCAGAGAAGTTAGGGGTAACTTCAGGTGCTTGGCTCCTCTGCCAAATGTTCAGCTCTTGATGAGGTGGTAGCAAGCTAAGGAAACTTAACTTAGTAAAGAGAGTTGAGTCTGTTTGTATACCAAAAGTCCCAACATAGCTCCTAGGCTCCAAGTGTGAACTCACCCAAGGAGGCCTGCCCAGACCAGGCTTAAATATCCTGGTAGGTAGTAGGTGGGGCAAGCCCAGGCCACTGGAGTGGTGGGCGACAGGGTGCTGAAAGTCACAAAGTTAATCCCAAGCCCTGAGCATAGGCTCACCCAAGGACGCCTGCCCAGACCAGGCTTAAGTACCCCTGGTTTTCACTTTTTCAAAAAGTTAATTTCTTTCATGAGAAAGAGAGAGAGATAGAGAGAGAGCAAGAACTTCCAACAGAATCCCAACACTGTGATTCACCCTTGGCCTCAGCCAATCCAAAATCATAGGCAAGCAAATGCCTGGTGTATCCAGGGAGGTCTTATTTTTTCTCTCTTATTTATTTATTTTAGTTATTATTATCACAATCTTGTTTATATTACATTGAATTATATATAACTTTACAGTGTATTACATTTCTTTTTCCAAAAGGAATACCATGTATATCAGTCAACACAAAGACATTAAAATCCCCATTATCATCATCAAATAGCTTTTCATTATTTTTTTCCAGATTATTATTCTAATTATTTTTTTTAAAACATTCAATTACTATTTATCATTTTGCTTGTATACTCAGGGAGGTCTTCAAGGCAAACCCAGAACCTTCCCATGTGGGATAACCCCAGAGAATGTTGCATTTTACCACTGAGCCATCATCTGGCTCCTCACTTTTTAAATTTCCACTTCTGATCCATCTAGAATTATATTTTGGTATAAGAAGTGAGATAAGGATACTCCTCTATACCACCACACATCCCCTCACCACCAAATAGCCAGTTACCTAAGTACCATTTGTGGAATCAACTTTTTCCCCCCACTAATTTCAGCTGCCCCTTTTATCATTCATTACATTGCTTTATGTTTTAGATATACTTATGGAATCTATTTGCTCCATTTATCTATTTTTTCCTTGTACTAATATTTCGTGTCTGTGCTAGAGGGGATGTCCGCTTGCCAGAGAGAGACAGAGAGCTAGAGGAAGAGAAGAGAAAGAATCTCCTGTGAAGAATTGTCGAACTGCAATCCCTTCTCCATCTGTCTCTCTTTTCAGGATTTTGAGCACACACATACACACACTTGGCCTATTTTTCAACACCCGCCCCCCCAGTATGGGACTTGAGCCACTCAATTTGCCATGTGGCATCCAACTGCCCCAACTACCAGGCCAGATAGTCGGCTCTGTGCTGAACTATTTCAATCATTTAATCTTTGTAATATTTATTTTTATTTTGCCAGAGGGTGCCTGCATTTTCCAGAGAGACAAAAAGAGAAAGAGGGAAGGAGACACCCTTCCACCTCCCAGTGGGGCATGGTCATATTGCAATCCATTCTCCTACATTTCTTCATCTTGTAAGCATTTGAGACACACATGCCCTACATGTTTTTCATGCTGCCAGAGCTGGAACTTGAACCATGGAGTCAGCCATGTGGGATCCAGTTCCCTTAATAGCCAGGCCACATACTTTGTGGTATTTTAAATATCTGCAGAACTAGATTTCTATCACTTTCCTTTATTTTGGAAATGTACTAGCTATTCTCCCATGTTAATTTTTCCAGATGAACATTAGTATTTGCCAAATCAGAGATTTTGTTTTAGAGATTTTTTTTATATAGGGCATGTGCACTCACTGGACAGACAAAGACAGACAAAGACAGAAAGTGAGAAATCCCCCCTAAGGGGGATGGCCAAGCCACAATCCCTTTTCCTCCATTCTCCTCTTGGGATTTTTGCACACACATGCACACATGCCTAGCGTGATGTCAAGATTCTGGGTCTGGGACTTGAACCACAGTCAGCCATGTGGAAGTCCAGTGCTATAACCATTATACCATCTGCTGATACCAGTGATGTAGATTTTTAAAGTATGACACTCTGTACTAGGTTGAATAGTGTCCCCCCCAAAATTCACGTCTACTCAGAACCTATGAGTATGACTTTATTTGGAAGTAGGATCTTTGCAGATGTGATCAGGTTAAAATTAGATCATATTATGTCAGGGTGGGCCCCAATACAATGACTAGAGTCCTAATAAGAGGAAAATTCCGACACACAGGGAGTTACACCATGTGACCATGGAAGCAGAGTGAAAAATTTATAAGCCAAGGAATGTCAAAGATTGTAAATGCGTGCTCGCTTCAGCAGCACATATACTAAAATTGGAACAATACAGAGAAGATTAGACAAGTGGGATTACATCAGACTAAGAAGTTTCTGCATGGCCAAAGACACAGTAGTCAGTGTGAATCGACAGCCCTCAGAATGGGAAAATATTTTTGTAAATGTTGCATCAGATAAGGGACTGATAACCAGAATACACAAGGAACTAAAAAAGGTGTTTGGAAAAAAGATGAGCAACCCTATTAAAAGATGGGAGAAGGAGATGAAGAAAACACTCTCTAAGGATGACATACGAATGGCCAAAAGGCATATGAAAAAATGTTCAACCTCCCTCATCGTAAGGGAAATGCAGATAAAAACAACAATGAGATACCACCTAACCCCAGTCAGATTGTCTAATATTAAAAAAACAAAAAATGATAAGTGTTGGCGGGGGTGTGGTGAAAGGGGAACTCTTTTACACTGCTGGTGGGAATGTAGATTGGTCCAACCACTGTGGAGAATAATTTGGAGATTCCTCAAAAATCTACAGATAGATCTGCCATATGATCCAGAGATCCCACTCCTCGGTATCTACCCAAAGGACAGAAGAATTCTTCATTGGAAAAGTGCTTGCACATCGATGTTTATTGCGGCACTATTCACAATTGCTAAGTCATGGAACCAACCCAGATGCCCCCGTATGGAGGAATGGATTGAAAAACTGTGGCACATATACTCTATGGAATACTACTCAGCCATAAAAACCAACAGAGCCCTGGCTTTTGACAGAAAGTGGAAGAATATGGAAGATCTACTGCTGAGTGAGGCAAGCCAGGCTATGAAGGAGAGACATTGTATGTCCCCACTTAACATATACCATTTGTCTGCATTCTATGTCTGAAACTGATTGACTAACAGTTGAACAAACACAAGAGATGGGTGTGAATGTCAGATGAGGTGTATGTGGAGGAGTGGGGCCCAACGAAAGACATTTGGAGAAGGGATACAGAGGTAGAGCATTGACGGGATGGGGAGGTGTGGTGTTATCTGTTGAAGATATTTCGATCAACGGGTCTGGGGAGAAATGTTCACATATCGAAATGGTCTCATTGTAAGCCAAACAATATGATTGAAAGTATATATAAAAATAAATAAAGTAATTAATTAATAAAAAAAAAAAAGATTGTAAATGCCAGGAACTAGAAAGTCAAAGAAGAATGCTTCCCTATGGCTTTCAGACAGAGGATTACCCAGTTAAATATTTTTTTTACAGATTTTGTTTCTATAGGGCATGTGTGCTCACCATAGAGTGGGGGGGGAGTGAGAGATTACCCCCCTAGGGGAGCTAGCCATGCCACCTTAACCACCATGCCATCTACTGGCCCCACCCTGACAAAATTTTTTATCTCAGACTTCTAGACTCCAGAACTGTGAGGCAATAAATTACTGTTTGCTGTTCTTGTTCATTTTTAGGCTTTTGCCAGAGGGAGACAAAGTGATAGAGAGAGAAGGAAAGTGAAAAATCAACCTCTGGTGGGGGAGAAGGATGGCCACACCACAATCCCTTGTCCTCCATTCTTCTCTTAGGATTTTGGGCACACACACACACACCCTGAATAATTTTCAAGCTGCTGGGTCTGGGGATTTGAACCATGAAGTCAGCCATGTGGGAGTCCAGGGCCCTTAACCATCATGCCACCTGCTGTCCCTAGGAATAGAATTTTATTCAGGTCCAAGGTCCAGGGGCCAACTTCTGATAAGGACAGCATGAAGAGAAGAATTTTTTTGTTTTAATTTTAAATATTGCTGAAAAAAACATGGATGTGCAAGTGTTTTTCTGACCAAGGGTTTTCCTATACTTTGGGTAAATACCTAAGAACAGAATTACTGGGTTGTATGGTAGTTCTATTAGTAGGTTTCTGAGGAATCTCTATATCATTCTCCACAGTGGTTGTACTAATTTACACCCCCACCCAACAGTGTAGGAGAATTCCCTTTTCACCACAGCCTTGCCAGTACTATCCTCATTATCACTATCATTTTTTCATTTTATCCATTCTGATTGGGGTTAAGTGGTATCTCATTGTAGTTTTTATTTCATTTCCCTTATAATAAGAGATGTTGAGTATGTTTTCATATGCTTTTTGGCCATTTGTATGTCTTCTTTGGAGAGTTGTCTGTTCAGTTCATTTTTTCATCTTTTACTTAGATTGATTACTTTTGGCGGGTAAGTTGCTAGAGTTCCCTGTATGTTCTGGTTATCAGTCCCTTATCTGAAGTAGAGTTTGCAAATATATTTTCCTACTCTGAGGGTTGTCTTCTCACTCTAATTACTTTTCATTTTGTTTTGCAGAAGCTTCTCAGACTAATACAGTCCCATTTGTCCGTTTTTGGGACTCTGGACCGTGCTTTGGGGGTCGGGGGTCTTCTTTAACGAGTGTTTGCCTACTCCAAGTCTCCAGAGTTTTTCCTGTGTTTTCCATCAGTAGTTTTATAGTTTGAGGTTTTACGTTTAGATCCTCAAACCATTCTTAGTTGATTTTTTTAGTGGCGAGAGATAAGGGTACAGTTTCATTCTTCTGTAGGGATCCAGTTCTCCCAGCACGATTTGCTGAAGAGATTTTCTTTTTCCCATTGGTTTGTCTTGTGCCCTTTGTCAAGGATCAGTTGGCTGTATGTTTTGGGGTTTATTTGGGGGTTCTCAATTCTGTTCCATTGGTCTACCTGTCTGTTTTTGTGCCAATATCATACTGTTTTAATTATCACAGCTTTGTAATATGTTTTGAGGTTGGGAAGTTAGATATCTACTACTTTATTCCCCTTATGCAGTATTGCTTTGGCAATACAGGGACTTTTATGCTTTCAGACACATTTTGTAATTGTTTTTTTTCTATTTCTGTGAGGAATATCTCTGGTAGTTTGATTGGGATTTCATTGAATTTGTAGATTAATTTGGGTAGGATTGACATTTTGATTATATTAATTCTTCCAATCCAGGAACATGGGATGTCTTTCCATTTTTTGGTA
Organism: Tupaia tana; assembly: GCA_026018925.1. Classification (NCBI taxonomy): domain Eukaryota; kingdom Metazoa; phylum Chordata; class Mammalia; order Scandentia; family Tupaiidae; genus Tupaia; species Tupaia tana. Next base: position 114,666,459 of record JAKSZU010000009.1, on the reverse strand, counting down.
TCATTTTCAATTAAAAATTTTTTTTCATAGTTTTTCATGTAAGGGTCTTTTACTTCTTTGGTTAAGTTTAGTCCCAGAAATGTTATATTGTTTTGTAGCTAGTGTAAATGGAATTGCTTTATTCAATATTACCTCAGTTTGTTCACTCTTGGTATATAAAAATGCTATAGATTTTTGTATGTTGATTTATTTTTAATCTTGCCAATATACTGTATCCATTTATCACCTCCAGGAGTTTTTCTGGGGATTCCTTTGGATTTTCTATGCATATAATGATATCATCTGCAAATAGAGATAATTTCACTTCTCCTTTTCCTATTTAAATGCCTTTTGGTTAAGTCTCTTGTCTGATTGCATGGCTAGGACTTTCAGTACTAGAAAAGGAGTGGAGAAAGTGGGCAGCCTTGTGTTTTTCTAGTTATTAGGGGAAAAACTTTCAGCTTAGCTGTGGGTTTGTAATAGATGGCTTTCACTGTGTTGAGGAATGTCCCTTCTATGCCAGCTTTGCTGAGAGTCTTAAACATGAATGGATATTGTATTTTATCAAATGCTTTTTTCTGCATTTATCGATAAAACCATATGGTTTTTATCTTTCTTTTTGTCAAAATGTGTATTACATTTATTATTTTGTGTATGTTGATTAAACCTTGCATCCCTAGAATAAAGCCTGCCTGGTCATGGTTTATAATTTTCTTAATATGTTGCTAAATATGATTTGCTAGTATCTTGATGAGAGTTTTTGCACCTGTATTCGTCAGGGATATTGGCCTAAAGTCTTTTCTTTTTTTTTTTTTTTTTTGGAGAGGTTTTTGCTATAAGGTGCATGCGCTCGCCAGAAAGACAGAGAGAGACAGAGAGACAGAAAGTGAGAAATCACTCTCCAGGGGGGATGGCCATGCCGCAATCCTTTCTTCTCCATTCTCCTCTCGGGATCTTGGGCACGCACGCACGCACGCCTGGTGTGAGTTTAAGCCACCGGGTCAGGGACTCGAACTGCAGTCGACTACATGGGAGTCCAGTGACATAGCCATTATGCCAACTGCTGGTCCCATGGCCTGAAGTTTTCTTTTTTTGTTATGTCCTTTTCCCGATTTGGAATTAGGATGTTGGAGGGTTCATAGAATGAACTTAGGAGGGTTTCTTCCTTTTGCATGTTTAGAAATAGTTTGAGAGGAATTGGGGTTAGTTTTTCTTTAAAGTTTGTAGAATTCAAAAGTAAAGTCATCGAGAAACTCTCTCTCGCTCTCAAAATCAAATAAAGGGAACTCCTGTACCTGATCACCCCAAGAAAGAATTGATCGTTTCTGTCAACAATAATGACAGCCACAAAGGGACCAGAGACAACTGCAGATCTTCTGAGGGATCACTTAGAACCCGGTGTCTGGTACCAACAGAGTGGGCCCTTTGTGCTCTCTCTGGCTCTGAGCATCTCTGCAGGGGAGATTCAGATTCAATGTTTTATAGGCTGGAAACTGCTGGTTGTGAGCTCAAAGACTCCAGGATGAATGGCTCCAGACACCTGAAGAGAAATTTGATTATCTAAGGCCTCACCAATCAAGAATGCCCACAAGATGACCATACCCTCTTGAAACAATCACTGAACTGATCATGCGCCTAGAACCTCTGCCCCTAATTTTTGCCCTTAAAAAGGCATGTGGGAAACATCTCGGGTAGACCACCGGCATGAGTTGCCCACTCTCCTTGCTTTGCAATAAAGCTGTACTTCGTGCCATCAAAAAAATTAAATAAATAAATAAATAAATAAATAAATAAAGTAAAGTCATCAAGACCTGGGCTCTTCTTCATTGGGAGACTGTTACTGATTCAATCTCACTGCTTGTTATGAGTATATTCAGACTTTCTATTTCTTCCTGGTTCAGTCTTGGTAAGTTATACTTGTCCCGAAATTTGTCTTTCTTATCTTAGGTTTTCTTGTTTGTTGGCATAAACTTTCCCATGGTAGTCTCTGATGATATTTTATATTTCTGTTATGTCTATTGTAATAATGTCTGTTTCTTTGCAGATTTGATTTATCTGGTTCCTTTCTCTATTATTCTTGATTTATCTAGCTAACGGTGTGTCAATTTTGTTTATCTTCTCAGAGAACCAGCTTTTGGTTTCATTTATTTTCTGTATAGTTCTTTTATTCTCTATTTCATTTTTTTCTGCTCAAATATTTAGTATTTCTTTTCTCCTGGAATTTTGTTGTTGTTTTTCCAGTTCTCTGAGTTGTGTCAGTAGGTCTTCTGGTTTTTTCTTTTGGGCACTAATTGCTATGAACTTCCCTCTTATGACTGCTTTTGCTATGTCCCGTAGGTTTTAAACACTTGTTTGTTCATTATCATTAATTTCTATGAACCTTTTGATTTCACTCTTAATTTCTTCAGTAGTTGTAAAGTCATTCAGGAGTCAGTTGTTTAGTTTCCATGTGTTTGTGTATTTTTGAGTGTTCTTTCTGTAGTTGGTTTCAAGTTTGATTCCATTATGGTCAGAAAAGATGCTGGATATAGTTTCTATATCTTTGAATTTGTAAATCCTTCTTTTGCGCCCTATGAGTAGTCAATCTTTGAAAATGTTCCATGTGAGGTTGAGAAAAATATACATTTTGTGGTTGTTGATTAAAATATTCTGTAAATGTCTGTTAAGTTCATTTCATTTATAATATCATTTAGATCTTGCATCTCCTTGTTGAGATCCCCAGTGATTATTGTGTAGCAGTCTACCTCTCCCTTGAAATCTAATTGTTTCCTTTTGATGTATTTAGGTGCGTCACTGTTTGGTGCATAGATATTTAAAAGTGTTATATCTTCTTGATGTACAAGTCCTTTTAGTACTATATAATGTCATTCTTTGTCTCTTCCTACATCATTCATCTTATAGTCTATTTGGTCTGATAACAATATCATGACTCCAGCCCTTTTAAGAATTTTTATTTGTATGGAATGTCTTTTTCCAGCCTTTCACTTTCAGTCTATGTATGTCCTTATCGGTGAGGTGTGTTTCTTGTGAGCAGCATATAGATGGCTCCTGTTTTTGTATCCATTCAGTCAGTCTGTGTCTTTTAATAGGATAACTTAATCCATTAACATTCAACATTATTAATATTTGCAAACTTATCCCTATCATTTTGTTAGCCATTTTCTCAGTTGTTTTTTGTTCTCTTTTTTCTGTTTGTCTCTCTTTAATTTTCCTGACACAATACTCCCCTCAGTACTTCTTGTAGAGCTGGTCTAGTATTGGTTAATTCTTTCATTTTTTGTTTATCTGAGAATACTTTTATTTGTTCTTCTCATTTGAAGGGTAATCTTGCAGGATGTAGTATTCTTGGTTGAAATTGTTTTTCTTTTAATGTTTTGAACATATCTTCCCATTCTTCCTTGCCAATATTGTTTCAGTTGAGAGGTCTGATGTTAACTAATGGGATAACATTTATAAGTAACTTGACATTTCCCCCTTGCCATTGTCTGATTTTTACCAATCTAGCTATGATGTGCTGAGGGAGGATCCTTTTATGTTAATTCTATTTGGGGTAATTTGTATTTCTTGGGTCTGAATTTCTTCATTTTTCTCTATATTTGGAAATTTTTTAGATATTATTTCATTAAAGAGATTTTCCAGGCCTTTAGCAGCTTCTACACCTTCTGGAATACCCATTATATGGATATTTGGACATCTCATGGTGACTAAAATTTCTCATATTTTGTCCTCACTTTTCCAGGGTGTTTTGTTTTGTTTTTCCATTATTTTTGGTGTTTTGGGTCTGTGTTGGAGACTTTGTCTTCCAGATCAGAAATTTTTTCTTCTGTATGGTCCAATCTGCTGAATTTTGGGGGGAACATACAAACAATTGCACTCTCTATCAGAATTTTCCTTTTACTCATCACGTGTGATTATGATATGTGGCTATTGTTGAGAATTACTAAATAATAATTATAACCATTCTGAATTTATTCAATATTTTTAGGATAGGAGAACAGGATGACTGAAATGAAAACTCTTCTTTATAAAAGAGACTTCTGGTGTTAAAAACTTTTGGGAAAAAAATGTAGTCTTACATAACCACATTATACTGAATTCACCAAAATAAACTCCATAAATATTCTAAAAACTGGGAATAAGATGAAGTCTGTAATAAATCAAGATAATGTAATAAGAGTTGGGACCAGTAGGTTGTGTTGTGGTTAAGGGTGCTGGACTCCCACATGGCTGACCATGGTTTGAGTACTGGACATGGTGGCTTGCTTTCTCACTTTCTCTCTCACTCTGTCCCTCCCTGGTCAAATGAAAATAAACAGAGTTAAATACAATAATTCTTTAAAAAATATAGTAAGAGTTTAAAAAAAATTTTTTTTAACCTTCAATCATCATGTATCATTACAGCATATCAAATGAATTTTCCCGGGACCAGCAGTTTGTGTAATAGCTATGTTGCTGGACTCCCATGTAGTTGACCGCGGTTTGAGTCCCGGACCCGGTGGCTTAGACTCATGCCGAGCGCGTGTGCGTGTGTGCCCAAGATCCCGAGAGGAGAATGGAGGAGAAGGGATTGCTGTGTGGCCATCCCCCTTGGGGGGGTGATTTCTTGCTTTCTGTCTCTCTGTCTCTCTCTGTCTCTCTGGCGAGTGCATATGTCCTATCACAGAAACCTCTCAAAAAAAATAATAATAACTTTCCCAGCACAAAAACACTGCATATTGGTCCAGTCAAGGATATTATCATGATATCATAATGGACAGTAGAGTGGTTAATTTAGTTACAGTGGTTAGAGAAGGCCTCTTTGAAGAAGCAGTATTTTATTTTTGAGAGTTTTTTTGCTATAGGGCACATGCGCTCACCAGAAAGACAGAGAGAGACAGAAAACGAGAAATCACCACCCAGGGGGGATGGCCACGCTGCAATCTCTTCTCCTCCATTCTCCTCTCAGGATCTTGGGCAAGCACACACACGCACCCAGCGTGAGTTTAAGCCACTGAATCCTGGACTCAAACCACAGTCGACTACATGGGAGTCCAGCAACATAGCCATTACGCTAACTGCTGGTCCCCTGATGAAGCAGTATTTTTATTGGGCTATTAAGGAGTTAGCCATAGGAAGATCTTGAGGTAGGAGACAGCGACCCTAAGAATATAGTTAGGATATAGGCCCAAAATAGAATCACAAATGGCTATACTTTAAGATGGAGATGCAATAGCTCAGCAGAAGCTCAGCTCTTACTGAACTATTTGTTCATGAGAAACTACTTGCAACAGTGAGTCAAAGATTTTGATCTAAAGCAATTAAGGCTTTTTCCAGGTTCCACCATATTCCAGGAAGAAGATAATGGTCTTTATGTCACAAAACTTTTAGACAAAGAGAGTCCCATGACCTTCATACCCACTCCAAAATTAGGAGAAAAATAACCAGGCATATCTAGCATGGGACCCCCATCATGAGTGGAACACATACACAAGCCCCAACAAGATAAACCCTCTCCTCAGTTCCTCTTTGCTCCATTTTCTGAAGTTCTTCCCTGCTTGGGAACTGTTCTCTTCTTCAACAAACTGTGCTTTGCTATTCCCTCTCTGAGTTCGTATCTCTAATTCTTCATGAGCATGAGACAAAGAATAGGGTTTGTTGCTGTTCCTGATTTGGGTATTGGGCCCTTGCACCCAAAATTCCCATGTCAGTCTTTGGAAAGAAAATTCTAGATGGGAGAAATGTGAAAGTTCTGAGAAGAAAATGAGTTTAAGGTAGATTAAAAGCTTAAATGATGGCGAAAGGATGCAGCATGACCATGCCACATTGGGTGATGCTTTCTTATTCTCCCTCTCTGTCTCTCTGTTTCCCTCTCATGGAGAGTGCATGCACCCTCTAGCAAAAGTGAAAACAATATTAAGACTATCCCCAGGCATGGCAGTTGAGGCAGTTGGATCCCACGTGGCCAGCTGTTTGATTTGAGTCCTAGACATGGTGGTTTGAAAAACACTCTGGGCCTCTGTGCAAGCACACCCTAAATCTCAACCTGAGGGAGAGATGGAGGAGTAGGGACTGTGGCATGGCCATTCCCCACAAGGGGGTGCTTTCTCACTTTCTGTTTCTCTTTCTGTGTCTGGTGAGTGTGCACACTCTCTGGAAAAATTAAAATAAATAAATAAAGACCTAAATTGGAAGTACTACAACAGAATTAGAAAAAAGATAAATATGGTTTCTTTGGATAAGGAAGGACTTCTATAATAATAAACAAAACATAAAAGCCATAGATATTATTAATGTAAATATATCAAACGACTATTTAAAATTGCATGATAACACAAACAATAAACAAGTTATATATTATGGAAACATATTAGCAGCATACATAATATGCAAAAGGTTAATAGCCAGAAATATAAACAATTCCTATAACTCAATATAGAAAACAAAAACAACCTTAAAAAAATAGGCAAAGGTTTCAAACAGTTCTGAGAACATACGCCGATAAACATATGAAACGATAATCACCTTCACAATGGTAGGGGAATGCAAATTAAAAAAACGAACACCAGTGAGACCAGCAGATGACACAATGGTTATGTTGCTGGACTCCCATGTAGCTGAATGTGGTTCGAGTCCTGGGCCCGGTAGCTTGTCACACCGGACACATGTGCATGCATGCCCAAAATCCCAAGAGGACAATAGAGGAAAGGGGATTGTGGTGTGGCCATCCCCACTGGGAGAGAGGGGAGGTGATTTCTCACTTTCTGTCTTTCTCTGTCTCTGCAGTGAGCACTTGTGCTTTATAGCAAAAATCTTTCTCTAAAAACTATTTAAAAAGAAAAAACAAACTTCATTACCATTTTTTAGCCCTCAGATTGGCAATTTAAAGGCTAGAGTATTAAGAAATATGAAGATGTGATCTTTTAGACCACCAAAACACAGAGAAGCCATTTTAAACCTGAGGTGTGTCCTGGTGCATTCAGGGACCAAGGTGACTGAAGCTATGCTCTAAGCCCCATCTTATAGACCCCCAAACACTGAGACAGGGACACTGAAATCCACAACGCTTATTGAACCTCCTGCCTTAATGTAGAAACTCCTTTTTATAAATCTGAACTCAAAATCTTTCTGTGGATACCATGTTGCAAAACACAGTAGAGGAGAGATTTTGTCACAGAATGACCAGAAACCACTGCAGAGGCACAAGAAATATAAGAAACCAAGAAAATATCTCTCCCCTAAGGGAAAAGAACAATCCTTCATTACCCACAGACAGTATAGTGGAACTGGTGGAACTGTCAGATAGAGAATTCAAAATATTCATAGTGACAAAACTAAATGAAATGCAAGAGTTAAGAGACAATGAACTCCAGAAGATGCAGAAGAAAAGAAACAATGAGTTCCAGGAGGGGAGGAACTTCTTGCATGATTTGAAAGAGGAAATATACACCATAAAAAAAGAATCAAATGGAGCTGTTAGAAATGAAGGCTGCAATACAAGAAATCAAAACCTCCCTCAAAAGTATTAAAAGCAGATTAGTCCATGAAGAAGATCAAATATCACATGTTGAACACAAAACCTCTGACCCCAAAAAAAATAACCAAAAAAACTGAGAAAATCATTTTTAAAAATTGAGAATACTATAAGAGAAATACTAGATACCATTAAGGGCCCCGAAATATGGATAATAGGTATCCAAGAAGGTGAAGAAACTAATAAGGGCATTGATAATCTATTCCATGAAATCCTGGAAGAAAATTTTTCAAACCTAGAGAGGCATTCAAATATCCAGACCCAAGAAATACAAAGGACCCCTAATAGAATCAACCCAAGATCTTCTCCAAGGCTCATCATAGCCAGAATGGTGAAAACCACAATAAGATACTAAAATTGGTAAGAGAGAAACGTCAGGTCACTTATAAAGGTTATCCCATCAGGCTAACATCAGACCTCTCATCAGAAATAATTCAAGAAAGGAAAGAATGGGAAAATATATTCAAAGTGTTAAGTAAAAAAGCAGTTTCAACCAAGAGTACTATACTCAGCAAGATTATCCTTCATGTGGGAAGAAAGAATAAAAACATTCTCAGATAAACAAAACCTGAAAGAATTTACCAACACCAGACCAGTTCTTCAAGAAGTTCTGAAAGGAGTGCTATATCAGGAAAAATAAAGACACACATACAGAAATAAGAGAACAAAAAGCAACCAAGAAAATGACCAACTTAATGCTGGGGACATGAAATATGAATAATAACGTTGAATGTTAACCTCCAGGATTTAAACAGAAAGATTGGACCACAGTAACACTGCAGAAGAGAGATTAATTACATAAGACTGAATTGGTGAAATAAAATTTTATGACTTTTGAGTAAAACATTACTAATTTTTTTTACTATGCTTTGTTTTTTTCCCAATTTAAGGATTTTGCTTTCTTTTGAGCTGTTGACAGGTTCAGCAATTTGTTAAAATGTTTTTTCTTCTTATTTGTTCATTTCTTTAAATGGCAACATAAACTTTCTCCCCTTCTTTCCCTTTCTTCTTTCCCTTTCTGGAATTGGAAAATATTTGGGAGTATCCTTATTTGTGGCAGAATGTTTATTTGCATAATACCTGTTGCCTTGAATCAGAAATTGGAAATACTCATTGAACAGGGCTTTGACTGGAATTGTCATATCTGAAGATTAAACCAGAAAACTATGGAACTAAGGTAGATCTCAAGTCAGCCAACAGAAGCTCTTGGAAAGATGGTCTGGCACCATAAACAGTTCTGCCTGGCAGAGAGGATCAGAGAAGCTATATGAAAGAATTCATACCCTAAAATAACTTGGATTTTTCCAGCCCAGCATTATAATCAGTAGAGATTGCAAATTACCTTGAGGAAGTCTTTGAAGGAAGAAAAAGAGACTGATCTCTGCTGGCAGATGGTATATCACAGAATAGTAAGTAGGCAGGGCTGAATTGAAAAGGTTTATGTGTGAATGGTGTGCTAGGTGTTTGCAACAGTTTGAGTAGTTGATATGAACATATTTTCTCAAAAATATTGAAAACTATACTGTCTCTGTTGTTATAGAGTCACAAAATCATAACAAATATTTCAAATGTTATCTTTAAAATTCAGTTTTTTGAAATTTTGAAAGTTGTTTATTAACTTTTATGAACTATGGCATATGAGCAAAAATTTTTTGATATGTAAAGTAAATGTTAGTGGGAAAAAGTAAAGATAAATAAATAAATTATTTTTTAAAATATGAAGATGCCTTGCTGATGGGAGTGAAAATTGGCTTAGTGCTTTTGAAAGGCAATTGGATAGTATGTATTAAAATTGTAAATATTATGGCTGGCAAGTGGCATGGTGGTTAGGACACTGGACTCCCACATGGTCAACTACAGTTTAAGTCTCGACACTGGTGGCTTCCTTTCTCACTTTCCCTCTCTCTGTCTCTTTCTGATCAAATTAAAAATAATAATAATAAATAAATAAAAATAAATAAAAGTAATTACTTTTTTAAAAAATTGGAAGTATCTACATTCCATGACCCACTAACCCACTTTTGAGTGTCCACCTGGAGAATCATGACTGGGCACAAGGAAGCTCCTATCAGGATGTTCTCTGTAGCCCTGTAATAGTGAAAAATAAAAATTGCTTTATAAGTCCATTTTCCATAAGTGGAAAAATAAATTAAGATACACCCAAATGGTGGAATTCTCTGTGCTAATTAAAAAGAAGGTTGAGAGAGCCGTCGCGACGAGGAAAGCGAGCGCAGCTCCAGCCCCTTGCAGACATGAGACGCAGAAAGTCAAAGCGGAAGCCACCACCCAAGAAGAAAATAGCAGGCACCCTCGAGACCCAGTTCACCTGCCCCTTCTGCAACCACGAGAAGTCCTGTGACGTGAAAATGGACTGTGCCCGCAACACCTGAGTCATCTCTTGTACCATGTGCCTGGAGTAGTTCCAGACGCCCATCACGTATCTGTCAGAACCAGTGGACTTGTACAGCGATTGGGTAGACGCCTGCGAGGCAGCCAATCAGTAGCGACTCAGAGGGTCCACCCCCTTGGCAGCATCGCCTGCCACGGCCCCACCCTCTGGGTACCAATCTAGAGACATTCCAGGGGTCCAGGGTGTGGGTCTGGGGCTGTCGCAGCCCTGTGTGTGTGTGTGAGTGTGTGTGTGAGAGTGTGTGTGTGTGAGTGTGTGTGTGTGTGAGTGTGGCTGTGAGGGCTTACCTTGGGGGTGTGCCCATGGAATTGGGATGGAGTTGAGGGGCTGCTGGGCCTTGGGGGCCTGAACTGGCCTTTCTGGGTGCCAAAAACCTTGGACTTCTGGGCCCCCGGCTCCTCTGGGGTGGGGGCTGTTTTCTGACACCTGGGCAGGGGACAAGCAGAGGCGGGGTGGGGCCTCTCCCGCACCCTGCCCGTTTGAACTGGACGTCCTGCCCTCCTGGCCTACCTTCCCATGCCCCGGGACTTGAACCCACTGTTCCCCAGGCCCCCTGGCAGGGAGCTGGCTCCCCCTGAACTGACCAGGAAGCCCCGTTGCTTTCCTGGAGGTGGCGGGAGCTGGGTTGGGCACAGCCCCAGCCACAAGTCCTTAAATAAAGCAGCCAGTGCAGATCCTTGGCTCGCGGTGGAAAAAAAAAAAGACGAAGGTTGAGGCATCTGGTTATCTGAGAACCATCTTGGTGGTTTAAAGCTGCTTTATGTGTGGTATAACTGTTTTACACGTGGCATTGCAGGGTTTGGGGTCATTTTCTCCAGGCTCTCTGTTTCTCAGATTCCACAATATACTACAATAGTAGCCAGAAACAGCACTGGACTGTGGGACACTGCCATTGGCAAATTCAGATGTAAAGCAGTGGCGAATGAGAAAGTTCTTCCTGTCTTTCTTGAGCTTCATGAAGAAATGACACTCTGCAAATATTATGAGAAAAGATAACTGGAATTTTATTTGGTGTTTAAGTAAGCAATGCCAAGGTCTGTTGTGGGTACAGCTTGAATGTGTTTCAAGCATTTTTATCTCAATAACTCAATAATGAAATATCATCCCTAGATAATAACTTACTTATCAGAAATCCTGATGCTCAGAGAAAACAGAACTTGCATGTCACAGTTACTAAATATAATGAAAAACATAAGAAACGTAGTAAAAAAGTATGAATCACCCAAATATGAAAAAGTTGCCATTTTGAAACAGATGTCATTCTGCTAAGCTCACATTTAACATAATTATAAAAAATAGGAAAGGCTATGAAGATGATAATTATGTCTCAAAGAAATCCAAACATGAAGAGGAAGACTGGACTGATGATAACCTGGTAGATTCTATTTGAAGTTGATTTATCAGTTCTAACTAATCAAAAGAATAACAAAAAAGTTTGGCATTAACTTTATTTAAAAAGTATAATATGGGGAATCAGCAGGTGGCATGGTGGTTAAGGTGGTTAAGGCACTGGATACTTGCACATGGCTGACGGCAGTTCGAGTCCTGTACCCGGTGGCTTGTTTTGTCACTCCCCCCCCCCCCCTCTCTCTGTGTGTGTGTGTGTGTGTGCATGTGTCTATCTGGTCAAATAAAAATAAAATAATGAATACAAAAATTTAAAACACAATTTAAAAAGTATAATATGAGACATGGATCCTGAATTTCAGCTGTGAAATATTGCTTTCAGAGACTTAAAATGAAGATTTTCTGCTGAGACTTCTTCCTCACTTATTTCCAGAAATGCACAAACCCAGGCGCATCTTCACATGGATCCTGAACTTCAGTTGTGAAATATTGCTTTCAGAGACTTAAAATGAAGATTTTCTGCTGAGACTTCTTCCTCACTTATTTCTAGAAAGGCACAAACCCAGGCGCATCTTCACATGGATCCTGAACTTCAGCTGTGAAATATTGCTTTCAAAGACTTAAAATGAAGATTTTTTGCTGAGACTACTTTCTCACTTATTTCTAGTGGGTAGTGTTACCTGTCTCTCTCTCCATTTCTCTCTGTCTCTCCGTGTCTCCCTCAGTCTTTTAATTTAAAAAAAAAAATTTAAAGGTATTCTCTGAGTTCTCAAACCCTTTATTGTGTTAATAGGTGCCTTTCCCCATTCTGTTTAGGAAAGGCACAAACCCAGGTCCATCTCCACATGGATCCTGAACTTCAGTTGTGAAATATTACTTTCGCGCACCACGCGGTTTTTTATTTTTGCTTTTTAAAATTACAATCCATAGCTTTTTTATTATCCTTTATTACTTTTTATTTTATATTTTCTTCTTTCCTTTTCTCTACTTATTTTCTTTATCTTTACTCATTGGCTTCTCAGCTCCTATACACTAAATATCTAGACAGGTACAAGTGAACAGGATCTAAACATCTGAATACAATTAGGGTCAGAATATTCCTCTATTCCCACTGATTCTGATGAACAAAGAGTGAGAAGGGAATGGAAGAGACAATGCAGATCACCTCCTCCTGCAGGCCTCTGAACACACAGGTTGAACTTCAAGAATTAGAAGAAACGCACCATCCATCAGATGACTAGAAATCACCACAGGGGCACAAGAAATATGGAAAAACAAGAAAATACCTCTCCTCCAAAGAAAAATAATAACTCCTCTTTATCCTCAGACAGTATGATGAAATTCATGGAAATTTAAGATAAAGAATTCAGAATTTTCATGGTGATAGAGCTCACAGAGATAGAAGTGAAGAGAGAAAATGAACTGCTGAAGAGGCAGGGAAAAGAAGCTGACGAGCTTCAAGAGGTGAGGAAATTCTTGCAAGATCTAAAAGAGGAAATTCACACTATAAAAAAGAATCAAATGGACCTGTTAGAGATGAAGACTATAATACAGGAATCAAAACCTCCCTTGAAAGTATTAAAAGCAGACTAGATCATACCAAAAATTGAATCTCAGATGTAGAAAATAGTATCACTGGCCCAGAAAAATTCACCATGAAGACTGAGAAAATTGCCCCCCAAAATGAAAATACTATACAATAAATAGTAGATAACATCAAATGTCCAAACATCCGGATAATTGGTATCCCAAAAGGGGAAGAGACCCATAAGGGTGTTGACAATCTATTCCATGAAATCCTAGAAGAAAACTTTCCAAACCTAGAGAGGCATTCAAAGATCCAGTCCCAAGAAATATAAAGAACCCTCCAATAAAATCAATCCAAGGTCTTCTCCAAGACACATTACAGTCAGACTGACCAAAACCACAGACAAAGACAAGATACTAAGATCGGCAAGAGAGAAACGGCAAGTTACCTACAAAGGATATCCCATCAGGTTGACAGTGGTTCTCTCATTGCAAACAATGCAAGTGAAGAAAGAATGGGAAAATATATTCAATGTGTTAAGGGAAAAGCAATCGCAACCATGGATACTATACCTGGCAAGATTATCCTTTATATGGGAAGAAAAGACAAGAACATTCTCAGATAAACAAAACCTGAAAGAATTTACCAACAGTAGACCAGATCCCCAAGAAGTTATCAAGGGAGTGCTATACCAGGAAAATTAAATACAGTCACACAGAAGTAAGAATTCAAAAACTAAGAAAATGGCCAACTTAATCATGGGGACAAGTCTGGAGTTGAATATTATATCCCAGAATTTAATTGGGAAAATCAAACCACAACAGAAGATAGATTAAGTACTCAACTGGTGAAATAGAATTTTATGACTTTTGACTAAAGCATTGCTGATTTTCTTCTAGGCTTTGTTTTCCGGTTTTAAGGATTCTTGACTTGTCTTTAGCTGCCGATAGGTTTATGTATCTACTATTTGAACAGAATCCCAACATGTTTCCTGGCTTTAAGTTTTAAGCAAAGTTCCTTGGCATATCTTTGATTTATTAAAGCTAAATCTGCGTTTCTTGAAATTAAAAAATATAGTAAAAAATACATAATTAATGACCATAGTAAACTATAAAGCATCAGCTAGGTGCTACCTTATAGTATATTCATTTTATTCAGAGTTTCATGCCTTAAGTCAGACATGTATTCATAGGCATGTGTATATCAGCAGAGCTTGCTATTGAAAGTAGTTATATTATTTAAGAAATTTTGTGAATCAATAAAATGTGGGGGGAAAAGGGAATGGAAAACAACTGTGGACACCTGAGATAGTGTGGGAGGAGGGTGGGAAGTGCCAGAGGGTGAGAAATAGGGGGGAAAATATATATGAAAGTAGAAATGGAAAATTATTGATGATAACATGTATGATTGAGCCACTATGCAGCATATTATAGATGGGAAATCACATTTTGTATGCTGTTACAATACTCAGTCAATGAATGTAAATTAATGAATTAAAAACAAAAAAAGTTTTAAAAAAGTATAATATGAAAATATAAAAATATTATTAAACTTTTCTAATTGTTAAAAAAAAGAAAGGAGTCAGCAGGTGGTATAGTGGCTATGATGCTGGACTCTCACATATGCGACCAAGGTTCAAGCTCTGGACCTTATGACTTGAAAATCACACCAGGTGTGGAGATGGCTACTGAATGTGAGCTGTGAAATATAGCTTTCAAGGACTAAAAATGAAGATATTCTGCTGAGACTTCTTCCTCCAGATTTATTTCTAGTGGGCAGGGCTACCTCTGTATACTTCTCTCCATCTTTCTGTCTCTGTTTCTGTATCTCCCTGTGTCTTTTGATTCTTTTAAGGTAAAGTATTCTCTGGGCTCTGAAACACCTCCTTTATTGTGCTAAGTAGTGGCTTTTCCCCTCCCGTTTAGGAAAGGCACAAACCCAGGCCCATCCTGAGATGGCTACTGAACTTCAGCTGTGAAATATTGCTATCAGGGACTAAAAAATGAAGATATTCTGCTGAGACTTCTCCCTCCAGATTCATTTCTAGTAGGTAGGGCTACCTCTATATTCTTCTTTCCATCTTTCTGTCTCTCTTTGTTTCTCTGTGTCTCCCTGTGCCTTTCTCTTTTTTGTTCATTTTTTTTTCTTTTTTTGGAGAGGTTTTTGCTGTAGGGCACGTGCGCTCACCAGACAGGCAGAGAGAGACAAAGATAGAAAGCGAGAAATCACCCCCCGGGGGGATGGCCATGACACAATCCCTTCTCCTCCATTCTCCTCTCGGGATCTTGGGCACGTGCGCACATGCGCCCGGCGTGAGTTTTAAGCCACCGGGTCCGGGATGCGAACCATGGTTGACTACATGGGAGTCCAGCGACATAGCCATTATGCTAACTGCTGGCCCTTTGTTCATTTTTTTAAAAGTAAAGTATTTTCTGAGCTCTCAAGCCCCTCCTTTATCATGCTAATTTGTGCCTTTCTCCCTCTCATTTAGGAAAGACACAAACCTAGACCCATCCTGAGATGGCTACTGAACTTGAGCTGTGAAATATTGCTATCAGGAACTACAAAGGAAGATATTTTGCAGACACTTGTCCCTCTCGATTCATTTCTGGTAGGTAGGTCTACCTCTGTATACTTTCCATCTTTCTGTCTTGCTCTGTGTTTTCCTGTGTCTTTTCTTTTTTTAAGTATTTTCTAGGCTCTCAAGCCCCTCCATTATCGTGCTAAATTGTGGCTTTCCTCACCCATTTAGGAAAGCCACAAACCCAGGCCCATCCTGAAACGGGTACAGAACTTGAGCTGTGAAATATTGCTTTCAGAGACTAAAAATGAAGACATGCTGCTGAGACTTCTACCTCCAGATTCATTTCTAGTGGGTAGGGCTACCTCTGTATTGTTCTCTTCATCTTTCTGTCTCTCTCTGTCTCCCCGTGGCTTTTTTTTTTTTAAGGTAAAGTATTCTCTGGGTTCTCAAGCCTTCCTTTAACATGCAAATTTGTGCCTTTCTCAAGGCCATTTAAGAAAGGAACAAACCCAGGCCCATTCTGAGATGGTTCCTGAACTTGAGCTGTGAAATATTGCTTTCAGGGACTAAAAATAAAAGTAATCTGCTGAGACTTCTCCCTCCAGATTCAGTTTTAGTGGGTAGGGCTACTTCTGTATAATTCTCTACATCTTTCTTTCTCTGTCTCTCTGTGTCTCCCTGTGTCTTTTGATTTTTTTTTTAAGGTAAAGTATTTTCTGGACTCTCAGACACATCCTTTGTAAGTGAATGAGTGCATATCTTCCTCCCATTTAGGAAAGCCACAAATCCAGGTCCATCCTGATGGCTACTGAATTTGAACTGTGAAATATAGGTTTTAGGGACTAAAAATGAATATATTCTGCCGAGACTTCACCCTCCAGGTTTATTTGTAGTGTGTAGGGCTACCTCTGTATCCATCTCTCCATCCTTCTGTCTCTGTCTCTCCCTGTGTCTTTTTTCCATTTTTTTAAGGTAATGTTTTCTTTGGGCTCTTCTGTCCCTCCTTTATCATGCTAATTAGTGCCTTTCTCCCTCCCATTTAGGAAAGTTGCAAACCCAGAGCTATCCTAAATGGCTACTGAACTTGAGATTTGAAATACTTTCACTGACTAAAAATGAAGATATTCTGCTGAGACTTCTCCCTCCAGATTTTTTCTAGTAGGAAAGGCACTAACCAGGCCCATCCTGAGATGGCTACTAAACTTGAACTGTGAAATACTGCTTTTAGGGACTAAAAATATTCTAAAAGATATTCTGATGAGACTTCTCCCTCCAGATTCATATCTAGTAGTAAAGGTACAAACCCAGGTCTATCCTGAGATGGCTACTAAACTTCAGCTGGAAAATATTGCTTTCTTGGACTGAAAATGAAGATATTCTGCTGAGACTTCTCCCTCCAGATTCATTTCTAGTGGGTAGGACTACCTCTGTCTACTTCTCTCCATCTTTCTGTCTCTGTTTCTGTATCTCCCTGTATCTTTTTATTCTTTTTTCTTTTCATTTTTTTTAAAGTAAAGTAGTCTCTGGGTTCTGAAGCCCCTTCTTTATTGTGTTAATTTGTGCCTTTCCCCTTCCCATTTAGGAAGGCCACAAACTGAGGCCCATCCTGAGATGGCTTCTGAACCTGAGCTGTGAAATACTGCTTTTGCACAGTGTGTACACACACCTTACATTTTTCATTTTTTGCTTTTTAAAATTAAAATATTTTTATTGTCTTTTTTGTGTTCTTTTTTCTTTTTCTTTTTTTTTCTTCTTTCCTCTTCTCTAAATCTTTTTCCTTTTTCCTTTAATTTCATTCCTTGGCTGCTCAGGCTCCACACACTCAGTGTCTAGACAGGTCAAAGTGAACAGTATCCAAATATCTGAATGTGATTAGGGTCTGAATATCCCTCAATTCTCACTGAATCTGATGCAAAAAGAGTGAAAAATGGAATGGAAGAGAGATTGCATATCACCTTCTCCCACATGCCTCTGAACGCTCAGATTGAAATTCAAGATTTAGGAGGAAACGTACAATCAATCAGATGACCAGAAATCAGTGCAGGGTCACAAGAAATACAAGAAAACAAGAAAATACCTCTTTTCCAAGGAAAAAGAACAATTCCTCTTCATCCTCAGACAGTACAATGGAACTCAAGGACATGTCAGATAAAGAATTTAGAATATTCATAGTGACAAAGAGAGACAATGAACTGCTCAAGAGGCAAGAGAAAGGAGTTGATGAGTTCCAGGAGGTAAGGAAGTTCTTGCAAGATCTGAAAGAGGAAATATGTACTTAAAAAAGAATCGGATGGAACTGTTAAAGATGCAGGCTATAATACAGGAAGTCAAAACCTCCTTTGAAAGTATTAAAAGCAGACTAGATCATACAGAAAATCGAAACTCAGCTGTAGAAGATAGAATCACTGGCCTAGAAAAATCCACCATGAAGACTGAGAAGATTGCCCCCCCAAATTAGAATAATATATGAGAAATACTAGATACCATCAAACATCCAAACATCTGGATAACTGGTATCCCAGAATGTGAACAGACAAATAAGGGCATTGATAATCTATTCCATGAAATCCTGGAAGAAAATTTTCCAAACTTAGAGAGGCACTCAAAGATACAGTCCTAAGAAATACAAAGGACCCCAAATAAAAACAACCCAAGAAGATCTTCTCCAAGATACATTATAGCCAGATTGACCAAAATCACATACTGAGACAAGATACTAAGATTGCAAAGAAAGAACTATCAAGTAACTTACAAAGGATATCCCATCAAACTCACAGCAGACCTCTTATTGAAAACAATGCAAGCAAGGAAAGAATGGGAAAATATATTCAAAGTGTTAAGGGAAAAGCAATTTCAACCAAGAATTCAGTACCTGACAAGATTATTTTTCAGATGGAATGAAAAGACAAGGACATTCTCAGATAAGTAAAATGTGAAAGAATTTACCAACACCAGACCAGCTCTCCAAGAAGTTCTCAAGGGGTGCTATACCAGGAGAACTAAATAGAGACCCACAGAAATAAGAGTTCAAAAACAACTAAGGAAATGTCCAACTTAATGGTAGGGACAAGTCTGGGGTTGAATATTTCATCCCAGAATTTAATGGAGGAGGATCAGAATACAACAGAAAATAGATTAAGTACACGAGACTGAACTGGTGAAATAGAATATTATGACTTTTGACTAAAACATTACTGATTTTCTTCTAGGCTTTATACTCCAGAATTATAGATTTTTATCTTAAAATTAAGGATTTTTGTCTTAAAATTAAGGATTTTGCTGCTGATACGTTCATGTACCTTCTATTTAAACAGAATCCTAACCTGTTTCCTGGCTTTAAGTTTTAAGCAAAGCTCTTTTAGCATTTCTTTGATTTTGATTTATTAAAGTTAAAACTGCTTTTCTTGAAATTAAAAACATATTTAAAAATGACTATTTAATGACTGCAGTAAGCTATGTAGCATCAGCTAGGTGCTACTTTATAGTATATTTATTCTACTCAGAGTTTCACAGCTAAAGCCAGATAAGCATTCACAGATATGTATATATCAGCTGGCCTTGCTATTGAAAGTAGTTAGATTATGTAAGATATTGATTTTGTGAATCAATAAAGTGTGGAGAGGAAAAAAAAAGGAATGGAAAGCAACTGTAGACACCAGAGATAGTGTGGGAAGAGGGTGGAAAATGGCAGAGGGTGAGAAATAGGGGGAAATATATAAAATATAAAATGAAACTAGAAATGGAAAATTATTGATGATAACATGTATGATTAAGCCACTATGCAGTATATTCTGGATGGGAAATAGAACTTTGTATGGTATGACGATGCTCAGTGAATGAATGTAAAATTAATTAATTAAAAAATATTAAATCACACCAGGTGCATGTACATGCTTGGATCAAATTTCTTAGAGTAGAATGGAGGAGATAAGATTGTGGCACACCTATTCACCTTGGGGAATGTGATTTCTCATTTCCCCCTCTCTCTCTTTCTCTCTCTCTCCCGAGTGTGCATGGATCCTATAGCAAAAACTCTAAAATAAAGAAAACTGTGAAAATGACACCTATCCAAACTAATCTCTATATTTCTGTGCTATTATGCCTCTACCTATCCTTACCCCTACTGCCAGTGGAGAGGATTTTGGATAAAACAAACAGTCTATGTGGCTATGAATCCAGTTCACTTCGGAATTACTATCAAAGAGGAGTAGAAGCCTGCTATATAATTTGTGGGACCCAGTGCAAAATGAAAATGGAGGGTTATTTATTCTAAAAGCATGAGAGAAGTGCAATGAGAGGTCCTAAAATAAGTTTTTTTCCTTTAAAAATATTTTATTACTTATGCAATATGGGTAAGAGTGATACATGAATAATGACATAAAGTTATAAATTGCAGGATTTTTTGGTCATCATTTGGTATATTACAATTAATAAAATAATGTGATAACTTGATTGATCATAAGATTTTTCTGGCTCAATTTTCTATAACTTCAATTATTTGGTCATCAAAGTTTTAATATTTTTGCAACTTCATTTTTTTATCTTCTTTTTTTAAGAGAGATTTTTGCTATATGGCATGTGTACTCGATGGAGAGACAGCAAGAGACAGAATGACAGAAAGTGAGAAATAACTCCCCAGGGGAGATGGCTATGTCACAGTCCCTTCTCCTCTATTCTCCTCTTAGGATTTTGGGCATACATGCACATGTGCCCAGTTTGAGTTTCAAGACAATGGGTACAGTACTTGAACCATGGTTGACTATGTGAGTCCAGCAACATTACCATTATGCCACCTGCTGGTCCCAGTAACTTCATTTTTAATTTGACTCAGTTGAAAATAATATCAGTTACAAGATAACAATAACATTTGATAACTTTTCATTTTGAGGATTTTTCTGCTACTATAATGGTTACCAGCACTGTCAATAGTATTTTGTAGGCTGTGATAGCATCGGGATAAATTTCTGATAACTTATTTCGAAAGAAATTTTAGTACATCTAGAACTGAGGATCCTTGCAGAACAATTTTTTTATGAGAGGTTTTTGTTATAAGGCGCATGTGCTCGCCAGAAAGACAGAGAGAGACAGAAAGTGAGAAATCACCCCCCGGGGGATGGCCATGCCGCAATCCCTTCTCCTCTATTCTCCTCTTGGGATCTTGGGCATGCACGAACACATGCCCGGTGTGAGTTTAAGCCTCTGAGTACAGGACTCGAACTGCGGTCGACTACATGGAAGTCCAGTGATGTAACCATTATGCCATCTGCTAGTCCCTGAGAGAGAGAGAGAGAGAGAGAGAGAGAGAGAGAGAGAGAAAGCTGCCAGGTCTGGGACTTGAACCACAGTCAGCCATGTGGGAGTCCAGCATCCTTAACCTCCATGCCACCTGCTTGCCATTTTTGAACAATTTTTCTTTCTTTTTTTTTTTTTTGGAGAGGTTTTCGCTATAGGGCGCGTGCGCTCGCCAGACAGACAGAGAGAGACAGAGAGATAGAAAGCGAGAAATCACCCCCCAGGGGGATGGTCACGCCTCAATCCCCTCTCCTCCATTCTCCTCTTGGGATCTTGGGCACGTACACACATGCGCCCAGCGTGAGTTTTAAGCCACCAGGTCCGGGACACGAACCACGGTCGACTACGTGGGAGTCCAGCGACATAACCATTACGCTAACTGCTGGTTCCCTGAACAATTTTTCTAAACAAAGATTTAACTCTTTATACAAATCTGCCTCATTTAAGTTGGAACCTAATTTTAAATATAAATTTATACATGACATTTTCTTTCTTTTTTTTTTGAGAGGTTTTCGCTATAGGGCGCGTGCGCTCGCCAGACAGACAGAGAGAGACATAGAGACAGAAAGTGAGAAACCACCCCCCAGGGGGGATGGTCACGCCGCAATCCCTTCTCCTCCATTCTCCTCTTGGGATCTTGGGCATGCACGCACACACGCCCGGCGTGAGTTTTAAGCCACCGGGTCCAGGACGCGAACCGCGGTCGACTACGTAGGAGTCCAGCGACATAGCCATTACGCTAACTGCTGGTTCCCTATACATGACATTTTAATGTTTCCTGTGACATTTTCTGTAACTTGTGGAGGTTATACAAGAAATGGAAAATGGCTTCATGATTTCTATGTAATTAGAATGTCCTCTTTATGTTTTTTACTCTTTTATCTTCAAGTTTAAGAAAAAAACCCTTTTTTAAAAAAATATTTGCCATAGTGTGCATGCGTTCTCCAGAGAGAAAGTGGGAAATCCACACCACAATCTCTTCTCTTCCAGTCTCCTTTTGGGATTATACTAATGAGAAAGACAATTTAAAAGCTTTTCCTTTGGGGCCATGATTAAGGCACTGAACTCCCATATGGCCAACTATGGTTCAAGTCCCGGACCTGGTGGCTTGAAATTCATGTTGGGTGCCCAAAATTCTGAGAGAAGAATGGGGGAGAAGGGATTGCAGCATGGCCACCCCTCCTATTGGTTGATTTCTCATTTTTCCACTTTGTCTCTGTCTCTCTGGCAAGTGCACACACCCTATAGCAAAAACCTAAAACAGATAAAATAAAATAAATGGCTTTTCATTTAATGTGTCTATTTTGATTTTTTTCCTGCTAAAAGGTGTGTATGATCGCCAGAGAGAGACAGAGAGAGAGGGAGAGACAAAAGCACCCCCCAATCAGGGAATGGTCTCATTACAATCCCACCTCCATTTCTCTATCCTGTTAGGATCTGGGACATGTGCATGTTCCTCAAGCTGCTGCATCCAGGACTCAAACCGTACAGCTGTACATGTGAGATCTGGATGCCTTTGTAGAGAACAGCCATTGTGAGCAAACATGGTGACTTTTAGACACATGCAGAAATGCAGTTCTGTGAGCTTCATTTGCATAGCTATGAAATAACTTGCATACAAAAATGCTAACTGACTATTGTTGATACTGCAGAGCAGTATCAGGCTAAAGAAAGCCACATGTGTTTATCACATTTCGCCCCAAAAAGATCAGAGAAACTATGTGGCACTAGTCATTTTCGCATTTTCAGATGATTAACATCCAAAAACAACTGGCTTAGCTTTCCATTTCCCTTTGTTAATTTTACCTCTCTTCTCTCATTAGATTGTATATCTCTTAATAGTATACACAGGGGTCTCTTATTCCAAGTTGAGATCCACCTCAACCCCTACCTGTATCCTGCCATCTTCTCATCACCATTTTAGGGCTTTTGTGCTTTTGATTCCTTCTGTCCTTGTCCCTAGGTAGCTCTTATTGTTTAGGTCTCAGCTCACATGTCATCTTGTTTGTGAGACCATTTTAATTACCATATCTAAAATAGACAAGTTTCTCTCCAAATCATTCTCTATCTCATAACGTCTTATTTTCCTGACAGCACTCATTGTAACTGGAAATTCTCTAATTTGACTCACTTATTGTCTGTCTCCCTTGCTGGAATGTGATTCACAGAAGGGCAGGAACCTTGTCTATTTTGTTCACCCCATAGGTTCCAGTACCTAGGACAGTGCTTGGCATAATTGTAGGTGCTCAATAAATATATGAATGAAATTTTATTTGATTATTGACTGATGTGCCCAGTATGATGTCAGCTTCATGAAGGCCTGGACCTTACCTGTGGGACCTCCACATACTCAAGGATCTAACACAGTGCCTGGTATACAGGAGACCTCAATAAAGAATTGTTGGGTGAGCAAATTAATATGCCACACACAGCTTAACTCTATATCCTCCAAATTGATCCTAATCTCTTATTCCCCACCAAGCCTACTTATCCTTCTATTTACCCTAAGTCAGTGGCACTGTCATCCACTCTGATATTTAACTCATAAATGAATTCATACTCCTTTCACCCACTATTTTCAATTAGTCCCAAAGTCCTGCCTTGTCAAAATATCTAAACTATAGTATTTGATCCTGCCCTACCTCTGCTGCAAGTATCCTTGTTTGGGCAAAGTCTTTTTTTTTCCAGACCTATGAAGTAGCCTTTGCTCTCATGCCTCCATGTGAAGCTAAGAAAGCTTAAGCCATGGGATCTGCCATTTGCCAAAAATGGTCACATGGTCATATGTTTCATAAAGCTTGACAAATATATTTAAACTACAATTGTCCTATTCCACCTGGGAGCTTGGTCACAGTTTCCCTTGCATTTGGTGGTGTTGGAGATGTCTCAATCATTTTTGAGATCTACGTAAGGTGCTGTTGATCTGAAGGATACATTTAATTTGGGTTTCATGCGACATTTATATGTGATTTCTAACACTTATAGTTACTATCCAGGTGTAGGGAACTGCTTTAGAAATGTTCTTACTGCTCACTTTTGAGCCTAATTTTGCATTCATAATTCTATATTCTTTTCTTAAAGAAGTCCTCCCTCCTGCCACTGTATAAACTTCAAGTTGCACTAAACTTGGACCTTCCCCTAGCTAAGACACGAATGTAACTGAATGACTCCTGCTGAAACTCCTGCTCTTATTGCTTACAGGATAAATCTAAACTCTTGCATTTCTAAAATCTTTCATGATGTAATCATTACTCTGTTTGACTTCCGACCCATCCCTCTTTTGTCCTTATTCTTTGTTCAATAATATTCATCTTTTCTAAAATGTTTTCTTTCTTTCATGAGTGAGAAAGCACTCTCAACAGGGTATTGAGGTGGTGATCAGTCTCTAGCCTCAGGTGGCCCATGACCATGACCCTTGCACTCAGGTAAGTCTTTTTTTTTATTTTGAGAGGTTTTTGCTATAGGGTGCGTGCCATCGCCAGACAGACAGAGACAGACAGAGAGACAGAAAGCGAGAAATCACCCCTCAGGGGGGATGGCCACGCCACAATCCCTTCTCCTCCATTCTCCTCTCGGGATCTTGGGCACGCATGCACACGTGCCCGGCGTGAGTTTTAAGCCACCGGGTCCAGGACGTGAACCGCGGTCGACTAAGTGGGAGTCCAGCGACATAGTCATTACGCTAACTGCTGGTCCCTCAGGTAAGTCTTTGTATCTGAACCTGAAACCTTCCAATAGTAGGCTAGCTTCCAGAGCACATTTTCCTGTTGCCTCACCAGCCTACCCCTCACCTTCTTTTAGTAAATGTTTTCCCACATGAATCCATGCATTGTACATGCTAATCCTTTTGTACTCAATACTCTTGTTTATTTAGTAAACCTTTATGTATTTCTTCCAAGCCTCCCTGAATGTCCTTATAGCAGCAATCAGCTTCTGGGGGCTCTTATCTTCCCTTTGCTATGGGGTCTAGAACTCCAATAGTTTGATTTCCCACCCCCAGGGCCTAAGCCACCCTCACTGGTTAGGAAATTGATGTGAACACACAACGTTTTCTTTATTAAAGTGATTGGCTTCTTTGAGAAAGCAAAATAGCAAGAAATGGCCTAAAGAATTTTCTAGAATGTTTGCGAAAATCATCACCATCTTATAACATGTGTCCAGCTCTACTCACTCAACCTCTCTTCCTACCCCATCTTCAGAAAATTGTGAAGAGAATATATGGAAATCCTTGAACTATATTTAAACGGATCTTTAGTGAAACAGTAGGGTTAAAGAAGAGAGTTCAGAGGGAGCCATGAAGTTGGCAGAAGCTTCAGGGGAGGAACTACACTGAGGAGCGAAGGCAGAGATAGTAAGAGGCCATTTCCCAGCTCTGAAACTCATCATTTGGTTTCTTTCAACTTGTATCTTCATTTGGAGCTAATCACTGAGCTTCCCTAATAGTTAACAATAATTGACAGAGACAGTGGGAATGAGCCTCGCCTGCTAAAGGTGTTCAATGAACAGGAACAGCGGTGAATACTCCTCCTCTACTGGTGACGCCCGCCCCCCGGCGCTACCTATTAATTTTGCAGTGTAGAGTCACAGAATTCACCTCCTCCAATAGGAGGAGAAGGCTGGGAAGGAGGAGTGTGCGAATGCAGGTCCCTTAACTCCCTGTTTGCCCAGAGAAGTAAAGCCAGGAAATTCCTGACCCATTCAAAATGGAGCCAAGCGTCCGCCTCGCCTAAGATGGCGGCTTCCCCGCCTCTCCGCTCAAGGTTTTCAGCGACGATTGGGCACCTCGAAGACACCAGCGAGTCCAAAGGTAGCCAAGTACCGCCCCTCTTTCTCAAGGCGGTGCTCGCCTCTATGACGTCACGCGGGAGCCGCAACCCGCGGTTCCCCGCCTCCACCGCGATTACCTTGAGTGCCCGGCCCTCATAAGATGGCGGTTGGCTCACCTCCCCAGGGCACCACTGCCACTCTCAACATGGTAGCTGTTTGCCCCATATTTCTCCTCCCATTTCTGCCTCAACTTCCTCGTTGTTTTGAATAAACTTTATTGACTATTCCGAATAGCCTACCACCGCCACCGGGCTTCTGCCAGCGACTCTTCGGGGTGTCTTTCACGGACCTAGCGGTCGATTCGTCTTATTCCTCGTTGGTTTGCTCGCGGCTGTCTCCTGCTGACCCAGCGACGACGCCACTTGTCAGTTCTCCGGACGACTGCTGGACTAGGCCGGAACCGCGGTCTCCAGTAGGCCCTAACGCCGGGGCCAGTGGAGGTGCTATTGAGAAGGCGGTCCTAAAGGACCACTGGGCGGCTGGTGGCGCGCGACAGAGCTGGTGGTTCCAGGGAAAGGGGAGCAAGCTTGGCCGCCTTACTGTGTCGATCCCAGAATTCGTCGCGCGCCGCCTCTGGGGCCGGAACTAGCCTGCTAACCTCCGCTGAAGGAGGCTGTGTTTGCTGCCCCGGAGCCAGCCCAACCGCCGGCGTGTCTCTGCGACTGAGCTCCGCTGGCGTGAGGAGTCCCTGCAGTTTTGGGCATGAGGAGATCTCTGTAGGACTCGAGACGGAAGACATTCTTTTCAGGTTTGGGGTGTGAGGAGGTTCCTGTCAGTTGGGGAAGCGTTGAAGAGACTCTTGTAAGTTTCCGGGGCTGCCAGGATATTCCTGTTAGCTTCGGGATTTAGGATGAGATCCTTGTTAATTTGGGGGCACAGAGAAGCCCTCATGAGTTTAATGGGGTTGCAAAGAGATGCTAGTCACTTTCCAAGTGGTGAAAAACAAAAACAAAAACAAACAAACAAAAAACAAACCCTTGTTTAGTTTCCGGGAGTGTGAGGAGATTCTAGTCAGTTTCAGGGGTTTAAAAGAGATTCTATTTAGTTTCAGGGGTGCAATAAGAACCTTGTCATTTTGAAGTAGGAGATGAGCCGATCAGTTCTGCAGTTGACATTTATTTATTTTTTTTGAGAGTGATGAGACTCCCGACTGGGCGGGGAACGAATGCTGTTGAGTGTTATGGGAAGCTCTTTTAAACTCTCAGAGCACGACCCCAGAACTGTGGATAGTGTTGGACGGCCAATCTGGTATGCCTTGTCCCTGAAGGCTTTGTGGTGATTTTGAGTAACCCGAGCAGACTTGCAAGGATCCCTTATCTGTCTCTAGTTGCCCCTATTTTGGGGGTGAGAGAAGGGACTTTCCCTGAGATATCCCCAGCCTCTTTCTTTAGGCTGTGTTTGCGTCATAAGAAAGGGAGCTCAGGGAAGCATGGGGCAAGCAAGGAAAGGGTTCAGTGAGGGATTAAACAGCTTCCTGAAAAGGCTTCAGATATTTCCCTGAAACCCGGAAAGAAGTTATCACCGACTGGGGCTGAAGAAGGTAGGGGGCGGGGAGCCTGCACTGCCGGCCAAGCGCTCTGCTGTAGGGTGAAAGGGATATTGAAGGCAGGGCGCACTTTCTCCAGTTGTTCCCTGTGGTTGCACCAGCTGTGTTGCATCCCAGAAGTGGTATCTCCCTACTTGAGAACTTAGGGTTGGTGCCCGGGGGACCTGATTCACTCTGTAAAAAGTATTGTTTGTGTCCAGCCATCGTCCAGAGAGGACGCCTGCTGCTGCCTCCTGCCCGTCTTGATACCACGAACCTGGCCCGCCACAGAACGCTCCAAGGCCGGGCGAAGATGGCCTCAGTGCCGGTGTATTGCCTCTGCCGGCTGCCTTATGATGTGACCCGCTTCATGATCGAATGTGACATGTGCCAGGACTGGTTTCATGGCAGGTAAGGAGGGCAGGTCAGAATGGACAGAATGTAGTGACCCGGGGGTGGTTTTCACTCTCCTTTTTTCAACTCTGCTTTCGTCTCCAGCTCAGAACCTCCTTCCAACAAGAATGAATTCCAACCCTCACCCCATACCCAGGTTCTTCCATCTTTTCTTACAGACCTGGGCCTAGCTAACATTGGCCTCTGCTTTTTTCTCTTTCTCTGTTTTCTGCTATGTATTTCTTTGCATCCTTCCTTTTATTTTATTATTATTATTTTTTTAAGATTTATAAGTTTTGTCCTTTTCATCCACAAAGTATTATTTTTGTATCCTGGCAGTTGTGTTTTGCCTCAGACACTAGCTTTTGAGGAGACAGTACTGCATTTTTGAGAGTTTTGAGTCCAGCAAACATGGGTTTGAATGGTGGCTTTGCCTCTTACTATCAGAGCGACCTTGGGTGAGTTGTTTTGATTCTCAGAGTCTCATTTTTTTTTCACCTATGAAATAATCAAATGTCTCCTTGACTACATAAAGCAAATTGTGTACCCTCAATAAATAGAGGAGAAATCCAAAAGTATTTTATTTCTACAGTATTTGTCTGTAGAACCATTCAACCAAATTGAATTAAGCAGATGAGATATTAGGTAAAACAGCAGAAGTAAAACCACTAATTTCCTCCAGTTAACCATGCATGCACATAAACACCTGTCACCCAGAATTCCAGGGAGGTTAGTGTGTAGAATAAGACTGTAATATTATCCCATTATTAGGATTTAAATCCCAGCTATAGAAATACAACCCTGAGGGGGATTTATACACTGGAGTACAACAGAACAGCATATGCTACCCCCTCCTGTTTCATGTTAGATTCTAGAATTTTCAGTTGTCACTAGTCTCTTCCAGAGAAGCTTTTCCTGTTATCACACCCAAGACCAAACTAAAGGTGCTGGTGCTGCTAAAATCCTGCCCTCAGCAGCGACTATCCTCAGGAAGTATATCTAAATTCATATCTAATCAATCTTTATTGAATATTTACTGTGTACCAGGTGTAGAGTTCTGTTTACTGACTCATGTTATTTCATTTAAGAAGAGAGAGACAGAGAAAGACAGAGAGAGAGAGAAAGAAAGGGAGAAATCATTCCTCAGAGGGATGACGATGCTATAGTCCCTTTTCCTAGGATTTTCGGCACACACACACACACACACACACACACACACACGCCTGGCTTGATTTTCAAGCCACCAGGTTGACTATGTGGGAGTACAATGCCTTAACCATCACGCCACCTGCTGGTCTGATATTTTTCTTTTAAATAATGTTTTTTAATTTTTTTCTGATTAGGTGAGACATGCTTATTGTAGAAAATACAGACAAAAGAATGAAGAAAGAAATGAAAATCATCTCTGAGTCTACCATCTGGCACAGTCCACTGTTAAATTTTTTGTTGGATTAATTAATTAATTAATTTATTTAAAATGTTTTTGGCAGAGGGTATGTGTGCTTGCCGGAGAGAGAAAGAGAGAGGAACAGGAGAAAGAACTCCTCAGGGAAAGTGATCACATTGCAATCCTTTTTCTGTCTCTCCTTTTAGGATGTTTTGATCACACACATGAGCGCCCTGCATGTTTCTCATGCTGCTGAGTCTGGGACTTGATTTGTGGGATCAACCTATGGGTTCTGGCTGCCTTAACCACCAGGCCATGGATTAACTTCCATTAAAACATTTTTTCCTGGGGCCAGCAGATGGTGTAGTGGTTACGTCCCTGAACTCCCACATGGCTGACTGTGGTTCAAATCCCAGACCTGATGACTTGAAAATCACACTGGGCGTGTGTGTGTGTTTATGCCCAAGATTGTAGGAAGAGGATGAAGGAGAAGGAATTGCAGTATGGCCATCTCCCTGGGGGTGATTTCTTACTATCCTTCTCACTGTCTTTGTCTGTCTGTCTGTTTCTCTCTCTCTCTCTCTCTCTCTCTCCAGTGAGAACACATACCCTAAGGCAAAAACCTCAAAAAAAATTTTTTTCTTCATGATAGATCATGAGAGAGAGAGATTATAAAAACCCTCCATGGGGCTAGCAGGTAGCATGGTGGTTAAGGTGCAGGACTTCCACATGGCTGACTGTGGTTCAATTCCTAGACCTGGCAGCTTGAAAATCATGCTAGGAGCATGTGCATACATACCTAAAATCCTGAGAGAAGAATGAGGAGAAGGGATTGTGATGTGGCCATCACCACTGGGGGGTTATTTCTTAGATTCCCTGTCTCTGCTTCTTCTCTGTCTTTGGTGAGTGCATGAGCCCTGTGGCAAAAACTTAAAAAATATATGTAGGAAAAGAAAAGAACACTCTACAGGGCCTACTCACACTCCAATTACATACCGCTAGGCCTCCTCCAGGCTATAAGATCCTAGATGCCTATGCTCATGCCTGGTGTGTTTCAGGCTGACTGGGTTAGACAATCAAACTGTGATTACCACAGGGATTTTGTCTCTCTGGAATAGTGTATTACTGCTGTGCCATGGAGCTGAGTTGGCTCTAACTTCTGTCTTTTGACTGAAAATAAAAACATTTTTTTTCAAGGGTTTTGTCATAAGATGCGTGCACTTGCCAGAGAAAGACAGACACAGTGAGAGGGGAAGTGAGAAATCACTCCCCAGGGAGGATGGCCACACCGTAACCCATTCTCCTCCTGGGACTTTGGGCACACGTGATTTTCAGACCATCAGGTCTGGGATTCAAACCATGGTCAACCATGTAGGAGTCCAGTGCCTTAACCACTACACCTCCTGCTGGCCTCAGACATATTTTTTAAAGCTTTAAAAAAAAAGTATTTAACTTTCTTTCTTTCTTTCTTTCTTTATTTATTTTAATTTGACCAGCGAGGGACAGAGAGAGAGAGGGAAAGTGAAAAAGCAAGCTGCCAGGTCCAGGACTTGAACCGTGGTGGGCCATGTGGGAGTCCAGTGCCCTTAACCACCACATCACCTGCCAGTCCCAACATATGTTTCTATAAAATGGGATTGTATTTTAAATACCGTTTCATGACCTGTCTTTCATTCCTATTTAAGATTATAATGTGAGTGTTTACCAAATCATGAAATATTTGTCTAGATCTGCTTTTGGTATCCCATTATATTTCTGTGCCACGAGTTACTTGGTTATTTCCTGTATGGGTGGAAACATTATTTGTACTTTTATATTATAAATAATATGATATGAGGAAACTTTGGGGGTTGTGAAGAGGTTTTTGCATCCTTTTTTGTTTGATTGGTTGTTTTAGATTTTTGCCATTGGTTGTATGTATTGCCAGAGAGAGACAGATGTAGACAGAGAGAGGGAAAATGAGAAATCATCTACTTGGGGTATGGCCATACCATAATCCCTTATACTCTGTTCTCCTCTCAGTATTTTGGGCATGCACACACACGCACCTGCATGTTTTTCAAGCCATGGAGTCTGAGACTTGAACCACAGAGTTGGCATGTGAATCCAGTATCTTCATTACCATACCACCTGCTGGCCCCTGTTTTTGCATCTTTTTAAAAATAGTTTTCCAGAGAGAGAAAGAAGGAGGGAGAAAGAGAGAGAGAGAATGAAAGAAAAGGAAAGCATACCCCCCCTCCCAGTGGGGCATGGTCATGTTGAAATCTCTTCTTCCCTATATCTCCACCCTGTTGGGATTTGGGGCATACATGCATATGTACCTGACATGCTTGTCAAGCCACTGGAACTGGGATTCTAACAATACAGTTGGCCACGTGACTTCCTTAACTACTAGACCATGGGCTGGCCCAGATTTTGTGTCTTGATATGAATGCCAGTTAAAGCAAAAGGAAGAACGTTATTGGGCAAACATCTTTGTACAGTAGATACTTCACATTTACAAGGAGCACCATTGAGGGCTTTAAGAATTCCAAACTTACAAATATGGAAATGGGTTTCTGTGCCAGGCTTCTCTTTAATCACATTTCTATAGTGAGTCGTGCGTTTTTGTGCACACCCTGATACAAGTTAACTGCCTTAATTTCTTTTTTCTATGAAAGAAACCATTTTTTAAAAATCTCTTCTTGTGATTTTTCTCTAATGGGCTACCAGAGAACAAGGAAGCTAGCTGAAAATCAGATCTTTGGTGGGTGGTTACTCTTGCTTACTCAGTGTATTGTTCCTGCACACACACCGTGCTCACAGTGTTCCTAAGTTTCTTCTTTAGCACAGTTGAAAATTACTAAATATTGTGGATTTTTCATGGTTGCTTACAATAGTTATGCCCACAAATTTTAAATCTACAAATGCTTAGAGGTAATGGAAATCTGTTTACATCTCTGGTGACTTCCATAGGCTAGATTTCTTGAAATCTAGTTAAGGATTATGGTATATGATGTCAGGTTACCTCGTAGAAAGGTTATAGCAAAGGAGGTGACTATTCCATTTCACTGATGAGATTCTAGAACTCACAGAGGTTAAGTGACTTTCTGAGTGTAGAGTTGAACTTTGAATGATCTATTCTAGGGTCATGTTTCTTAGAAATGGAAAAATATGGTATGGATTCACTCCTCTTTTAAGAGACTGGGTTGTACTAATACACTTTGATTTGTACAGCATTGATTCTCAAAATTTAGTGTGCATCAGAATCATTCGGAAAACCTATTAAATAGGATAGATAGACCCGAGCTACAGTGTTTTTTATACAGTAAGTGAGCGAGGCACACCCTTGAGAATTGTGATTTTAAAATTATATATATATATTTAAAGAATTATTTATTATGGGGCTGTCAGGTGGCATGGTGGTTAAGGGCGCAGTCCTGGACTTGGCGACTCGCTTTCTCACTTTCTCTTTCTCTCTCTCTCTTACTCTGTCCCTCTCTGGTCAATTTAAAAAAGAAAGAAAGAAAGAATAATTATTTTTAAAATTTTTAAATTATTATTGGTACATTAAATCGCTATACATCATTTAGATTGTGAAGAGACTTTACCCAACATGATTTACACCTCAGTCCAGCCCAGTTGAGACTATTATACACATCCTCGTCAACAGATAATAAACCTTATCTGTGTCCCACAAGTGTCTTACCTCTCCATTTTCCCCCCAAATTTCCTTTCCTACACTCTTCCCCTCCCACACACCCTTTCCACTTTGTCTCTAGTGTCCATTACAATTTTTAATACTTTTATGTTCTCTAGTCTTTCAGTCTCTACCATAGAGTGTGGGCAGTTAGTATATGTTAAGTGGAAACATACAGTGTCTCTCTTTCATATCCTGACTTGCTTTACTCAGCAACAAATCTTCCATATTTGTCTACTTTCTATCAAATTCCAGGGCCTTCTTGTTTTTTTTTTATGGCTGAATAGTATTCCATGGAGTATATGCGCCACACTTTTTCAACCCATTCATCCATTTGTGAACATTTGGGTTGGTTCCAAGTCTTAGCAATCATGAATAATGCTGCAATGAAAATAGTTGTGCAAGCGCTTTTCTGACTGAGTACTCTCCTGTCCTTTAGGTAGATACCCAGGAGTGAAATTGCTGGATCATATGGTAGTTCTATTTGAAGGTCTTTGAGGAACCTCCATATTGTTCTCCACAGTGGCTGGATCAATTTACATTCGCACCAACAGTGTACGGGTGTTCCCCTTTCACCACATCCCCTCCAGCACTTATCATTATTTATTTATATTTTTTCATTATTTGATTTTTTAATCTTCACCATTCTGACTATGGTTAGTTGGCATCTCATTGTGATTTTGATCTGCATCTCCCTTACAATGAGGGATGTTGAGCATTTTTTTCATATACTTATTGGCTGTTCCTATGTCTTTCTTAGAGAGTTGTTTATTCAGCTCATTTTCCCATCTTTTAATTGGGTTAATCATTTCCTTCTAGGTAAGCTGCTTGAGTTCTCTGTGTATTCTAGTTATCAGTCCCTTATCTGAGGCACAGTTAACAAAAATTCTCTCCCATTCCGAGGGTTGTCGATTAACACTAATTATAATGTCCTTTGCTGTGCAGAAACTCCTTAATCTGATGTAATCCTACCTGTCTATTTGTGGGATTATTGCCTGTGCTTTGGGGGTCTTGCTTAAGAAGTCTTTGCCTACTCCAATGTCTCCCAGAGTTTCCCCAGTGTTTTCCATCAGTAGTTTTATAGTTTGCGGTCTTAGGTTTAGATCTTTGATCCACTTTGGGTTGATTTTTGTTAATGGTGATTGATAGGGGTTCAGATTATCTTTCTGTAGGTGGATACCTAGTTTTTCCAACACCATTTGCTAAAGAGGTTTCCCCTTTCCCAATGGATTGACTGGTACCCATTGTCAAAGATGAGTTGGCTATATGTTTTGGGTTTTTTCTGGAGTCTCTACTCTGTTCCATTGGTCCTCATGTCTGTTTTTGTGCCAATACCATGCTGTTTTGATGATCACAGATTTGTAATATATTTTAGGGTCAGGAAGTGAGATGCCACCTACTCCAGTCATCTTGCGTACAATGGCTTTAGCAAAACGGGGTCTTTTATGGTTCCAAACAAATTCTGTGATTGTCTTTTCTAGACCTGTGAAGAATGTCTCTTATAATTTTATAGGTATTGCATGAAACAAGTAGATTAATTTGGGTAGGATTGCCATTTTGATTATATTGATTCTCCCAATCCAGGAACATGGGATGTCCTTCCACTTTTTAGTGTTCTTTTCAATTTCCTTTTTAAGGTTTTCATAGTTTTCCTTGTAGAGGTCTTTGACTTCCTTGGTTAGTTTTATGTATAAGTACCTTATACTTCTTGTGGCTATGGTAAATGAAATTACATTCTTCAGTTCTGTCTCTGTCTGCTTGTTGTTTGTATATAGAAATGCTATAGATTTTTGTAAGTTAATTTTGTATCCTGCCACTTTATGCATTTATTACTTTGAAAAGTTTTTTCATAGATACTCTTGAGTCTTCTATGTATACAATCATGTCATCTGCAAACAGATAATTTCAGCTCTTCTTTCCCTATTGGAATACCTTTTATTTCTTTCTCTTGTCTGCATTGGTTAGAACTTCCAGTACTATATTAAATAAAAGCAGAGAAAGTGGGCAGCCTTGTCTTGTACCTATTTTTAGTGGAAAAGGTTTCAGCTTTTCCCCATTCAGTATAATGTTAGCTGTAGGTTTTTCATAAATGGCTTTTATTATGCTGAGAAATGGTCCTTCTGTGCCAATTTTACTGAGAGTCTTGATCGTAAAGCCATGTTGTATTTTATCGAATGCTTTTTCTGCATCAATTGAAATGATCATATGGTTTTTATCTTTCTTTCTGTTCATATGGTGTATTACATTTATGGCTTTGCATCTGTTAAACAACCCTTGCATCCTGGAATAAAGCCTACCTGGTCACGATGAATAACCTTTTTTTATATGCTGTTGAATATGGTTAGCAAGTATCTTGTTGAGAATTTTTGCATCTATATTCATCAGAGATACAGGACTGTATTTTTCCTTTTTTGTCATATCCTTATCTGTTTTGGGAATGAGGGTCTTGGAGGCTTCATAGAATGAATTTGGAAGGGTTATTCCTTTTGAATCTCTAGAAACAGTGTGAGTAAGATGGAGGTTACCTCTTCTTTAAAAGTTTTTAAAATTCAGCAGTGAAGCCTTCGGGGCCTGGACTTTTCTCTGTTGGGCGGTTACTTACTACTGATTTAACATCATTGCTTGTCATAGATCTATTCAGGCTTCCTATGTCTTTTTGAGTCAATCTTGGTAGATTATATGTGTCCAGGAATTTATCCATATCATCAAGGTTTTCTTCTTTGTTGGTATATAGTCGCTCATAGTACCCTCTAATGATGTTTTGTATTTCTGTTATGTCTGTTGTAATGTCGCCTGATTCATTGTGAATTTGACTTATCTGGTACCTTTCTCTCTTCTTAATTAGTCTGGCAAATGGCGTGTCAATCTTGTTTATCTTTTCAAAGAACCAGCTTTTGCTTTCATTTATTTTCTGTATAGTTTGCTTATTTTTAAAAAAAATTTATTTCTGCTCGAATCTTTATCATTTCTTTTCTCCTGGCATTATTTTGGATTTTTTTGTTGTTCTTTTTACAGTTCCCTGAGGCATGATGTTAGGTTGTCCTTTTGCCACCTTTCCATCTTTTTCTTGTGTGCACTAGTTGCTATGAACTTCTCTCTAATGACTGCTTTTGCAGTATCCCATAGATTATGGAAACTTGTGTATTCATTATCATTAGTTTCCTTGAATCTTTTGATTTCTGTGTTAATCTCTGCAGTAGTCATGGAGTCATTCAGAAGTAGGTTATTTAGTTACCATGTATTTGTATATTTTTGAGGGCTTTTCTTGAGATTAATATTGCCTTTAATTCCATCATGGTCAGAGAAGATGCTGGATATAGTTTCTATGCCTTTGATTCTGTAAAGGCTGGTTTTGTGCCCTATCATGTGATCAATCTTTGAGACGGTACCATGCCGGGCTGAGAAAAATATATATTTTGTGGTTTTTGGATGGAAAGTTCTGTAGATGTCTATCAAGTCCATCTGTTCTATGGTATCATTTAGGTCCTGAGTCTCTTTGCTTATTTTTTTGTCTGGTTGACCTGTCTAAAAGAGATAATGGGGTGTTGAGATCTCCAACAATTATAGTTTTACAGTCTATATCTCCTTTTAGATCTAACAGTCTTCTCTTTACATATTTGGGTGCTCCTGAGTTCGGTGCATAGATATTTATAAGCATTATATCTTCTTGGTGACTTAGCCCTTTTACTATAAATAATGTCCTTCTCTGTCTTTTCTTACAGTTTTTGTCTTAAAGCCTGTTTTGTCCGAAATCAGTATAGCGACTCCCACTCTTTATTGGTTTCCATTTACATGGAGTACCTTTTTCCAGCCCTTCACTTTTAGTCTATGTATGTCTTTATCTGTGAGATGGGTTTCTTGTAGGGAGCAGATGGAGGGTTTCTGATTTTTAATCCATTCAGCCAGTCTGTATCTCTTGATCAGAGAATTTAATCCATTGATGTTCAACGTTATTATCGATATTTCCAGACTCATCCCTGCTCTTGAGTTGGCCATATTCCTGGTTGTTTTTTGTTCTCTTATTGCTGTCTATCTCTCTTTAGTTTTCTTGGTATAGTACTCCTTTCAGAATTTCTTGAAGAGCTGGTCTGGAGTTGGTAAATTCTATCAGGTTTTGTTTATCTGAGAACGTTTTTATTTTCTTTTCCCATATGAAGGATAATCTTGGTGGGTATAGTATTCTTGGTCGAAATTGGTTTTCATTTAACACTTTGAATATATTTTCCCATGAATATATTTTCCCATTCTTTCCTGCTTGCTTTGTTTCCACTGAGGGGTCTGGTGTTAGTCTGATGGAATAGCCTTTGTAAGTGATTTGATGTTTCTCTCTTGCCAATCTTAGTATCTTTATCTTGTCTTTTTCTGTTGTTTCTGTTAATCTAGTTATAATGTGACATGGAAAGGATCTTCTTGTATTAATTCCACTTGGGATTCTTTGTATTTCTTGAGTCTGGATGTTTGAATG
Source organism: Tupaia tana (assembly GCA_026018925.1). Lineage (NCBI taxonomy): Eukaryota > Metazoa > Chordata > Mammalia > Scandentia > Tupaiidae > Tupaia > Tupaia tana. Next base: position 114,629,593 of record JAKSZU010000009.1, on the reverse strand, counting down.
CCTCTCTAGACTTAGAAAGTATTCTTCTAGGATTTTGTGGAATATTTTATCAATACCTTTATTAGTTTCTTCACCTTCTGGGATACCAATTTTTCATATATTTGGGCGTTTAATGGTATCTAGTATTTCTCATGTATTATCCTCGGTTTTCTTGGCTGTTCTCTCAGTATTTTTGATAATTTTTTCTAGGTTTTGGTTTTGTCTTCTACTAAGAAATTCGATCTTCTGCATGGTCTAGCCTGCTTTTGATACTTTCAGTGGAGGTTTTAATTTCCTGTATGATAGCCTTCTTGTGTAACAGTTCTGTTTGGTTCTTTTTTATGGTGTCCAATTCTTCTTTCATATCGTGGAGAGACTTCCTCATCTCTTGAAGCTCAATGTCTCTTTTCTCTTGCACCTTATAGAATTTTGTTACCATAAATATTCTAAATCCTTTTTCTGACATTTCGGTAATATGCTCTAAATTTTCCCTTCTTGGAGACAGGTTACATTGTTCCCTTGGTGGAGAAGTACTACTTGATTCTTTCATCCTTGAGGCTCTTCTTTGATTTTTAGTCATTTCGTAATGTATTCACTTCTGGTCAATTTGTTGGAGAGGGATTCCATGACTGTGACCTTGTGTGTTTCCCCTACTGTGAAGTAATTTAGTGATGTTTTCTCCCTTCTACTAAGTCCTCAAGTATGGAAATCACAGGAGGAGTTTTACAGTTGGATTTGTAATGGGGAATTTAACTATTTTTCCAATCATTATAGTGATATGCAAATAATTCTCTAAAATTCCCAATGCTCAGATAGTTAGCTACTATGCACCTAATCATCTCTAGGCAGAGGGTAAGGGCTGAGAAGTAAAACAGAAAAGTAAGGTAAAGAAAAAGAAAGTAGGAAATAGAAATAGGGAGAGAGGGCGAAGAAAAAAGAACGATATTACTAGAAGAAAAAGGTGGAAAAGGAAAAAATATCACTTCGCAAAAAATAAAATTGGGATGAAAATAGAAAACTGCACAATGGACAATAGGTAAAGGTGGAGATGCCTAGCAGCTTTCTGCCATAGGTGAGAAAAAAGACAGAGATTAACAAGAGAAAGGGCCAAGGAGGGCAGAGAGCTGTTTTTCAAAAAGAGAAAAAAAAGTTAGAAAGGACAGAGGGGAGCAAGAGGGAGCAAAGCACCTATCCTACCTGGATGGTGCTGGGTCTGGGACAGGGGACACTAGCTGGGGGAGACTTAACATCTATGAAGTTGAACCCTGAGGCCAAAAACAGGTGAAGGTGGGGATGCGAAGCAGCTTTCTGCCCTGGCTGGGTCTGAAACAGAGGACACTAGCTGGGGGAGACTTCACAGCCATGAAGTTAAACCCTGAGGCCAAAAACAGGCCAAGGTGGAGATACCTAGCAGCTTTCTGCCCTGACTGGGTCTGGAACAGGGGACACTAGCTAGGGGAGACTACAACCATAAAATCATTCCTTTTTAAAAAGGAATTATTCATTTATTTAATTCCATTTATTTCATTTTATCTTTTTAATTTGACCAGAGACAGACAGAGAGAGAGCGAGAAAGTGAAAGGGAGAAAGCAAGTAGCCAGTTCCAGGTCTTGAACTGTGGTCGGTCATGTGGAGAGGCCAGCGCTCCTAACGATCAAGCCACCTGCCAGCCCCTAAAAAAACATATTTTTAATTTATTTGCCAGAGGATATGCACTTTTCTCCATTTCTCCATCCTGTTTGGATTTGGAGTGTGTGCAGAGTGTGTTTTTTCTTTTTCCTTTTACTTTTATCTACATTTATTTTATGCTGACTTTATTCCCGTGCCATAAGTTTTTGTTTCTTCAGTTTCTTCTGGGATATTTTTTCTTCTGTGCAACTTCCTCTTTTAGTTTAGGAACAGTTTGCTCCTTTTTAGTGGGGATCATTTCGATGTGGCAGGGGGAGCTCATGTATGGATTAATCCGTTCATGAGCTCTGTATGTACGACGGCGCATCTTTGGTGCCTTGTTCACCTGAATGTGCTCAATGACCAGAGAATTTACATCTAACCCCTTAAGTTCAGCATTACTCTCTGCATTTTTAAACATGTGCAACAAAAATTCAACACTCTTTTTGGGCCACTGACCTTGTATCCAGCTCCACTGTTTAGCCTGGGCACATCTACCAACTCCACCATTGTAATGATGGAATGGCACACACTGCTTCTGTAAAGTGACATCCTTCAGATACTTGGTGGCTTTTCAGATATGCATACCCTTGATAGCCTGGGCAGTTTCACGAGTGTTCTTAAAGTGAACACGAAGATTTGAACCTCTTGACTTGCATGACTTTGTGGGGTTCTCTGGGTCAAGTGAATAGTGAACCATTTTCTTTTTTTTTTTTTTTTTTTGGAGAGGTTTTTGCTATAGGGCGTGTGTGCTCGGCAGACAGACAGAGACAGACAGAGAGACAGAAAGCGAGAAATCACCCCCCAGGGGGGATGGCCACACCGCAATCCCTTCTCCTCCAATCTCCTCTCGGGATCTTGGGCATGCACGCACACGCGTCCGGCATAAGTTTTAAGCCACCAGGTCTGGGATGCGAACCGTGGTTGACTACATGGGAGTCCAGCGACATAGCCGTTAAGCTAACTGCTAGTCCCGTATTCCATAGTTCTTGACAGTTGAACAATTTTCAAAATTTCAAGAAACTGAATTTAAAGATAATTACTGAAATATTTGTTATGATTTTAATTGTTAGTATATAACAGAGACAGTATGGCTTTAAATATTTTTAAGAAAATATTTACATGTCAACTACTCAGACTGTTGAAAAACACAGTTCAATTAGCACACAATTCACACATGAAACCTTCTCAATTCAGCCCTGCCTACCAAGTATTCTGTGATGTACCATCTACTAGCAAAGATCAGTCTCTTCTTCCTTTAAAGTCTGCCTCAAGATAAACCTCTGGTTGTGACTGCTCTTTTGCAATCTCCACTGATTATAGTACAGGACTGGAAAAGTCCAGGTTATTTTATGATATGAATTCTTTTATTTCTCTTTTATTTATTATTTCATAATCTTTTTTTTTTTTTCGAGAGGTTTTTGCTATAGGGCACGTGTGCTCTCCAGAGGGACAGAGAGACAGAAAGCGAGAAATCACCCTCCCGGGGGGATGACCACACCGCAATCCCTTCTCTTCCATTCTCCTCTCGGGATTTTGGGCATGCACACAAATGCGCTCGGCGTGAGTTTAAGCCACCGGGTCTAGGACTCAAACTGTGGTCAACTACATGGGAGTCCAGCGACATAGACATTACGCTAACTGCTGGTCCCTTTTAATCTTTTTAATATTACATTGAATCACATATATCTTTACAGTGTATTACATTTCTTTCCAGCATGATTACCATGCATATCAGTCAAGACAAAGACATTACTATCCACATCATTATCATCATCAAATAACTTTTCATCATTTTTTTCACACTTTATTGTATCACTAAAGATATTTTTTTTTTGGAGAGTTTTTGCTATATGGCACCTGTGCTCACCAGAAAGACAGAGAGCGACAGAGAGATAGGAAGTGAGAAATCACCCCCAGGGTGGATGGCCACATCCTCCTCCTCCATTCGCCTCTCAGGATCCTGGGCACGCACGCATACGCGCCCAGCATGAGTTTAAGCCACCGGTCCGGGACTCGAACCGTGGTTGACTACATGGGAGTCCAGAGAAATAACCGTACTAGCCATTACACCAATTGCTGATCCCAAGATCTTAATTAATTTAAAGACTTTCAATATCATGCATAGTAGATATATACATATTTAAGAATGGATGTTTGACTTTAGTCATAAACTTCAGTGAGTAAAGTGAATATACTATAAAGTAGCACTATGCTAGGGCTATATAGCTTACTGTCTTCATTAAATAGGTATTAATTTTTTTTAAAGTTTTTATTTAACTTTATTTATTTATTTTTAATTTGACCAGAGAGGGGGCAGAACAAGAGAGAGAGAGAGAGAGAGAGAGAGAGAGAGAGAGAGAGAGAAAGTGAGAAAGCAAGTCACTTTCTGGGTCAAGTGAATAGTGAACCATTTTCTTTTTTTTTTTTTTTTTGGAGAGGTTTTCGCTATAGGGCGCGTGCGCTCGCCAGACAGAGACAGACAGAGAGACAGAAAGTGAGAAATCACCCCCCAGGGGGGATAGCCACACTGCAATCCCTTCTCCTCCATTCTCCTCTCAGGATCTTGGGCATGCACGCACACGCGTCCGACGTGAGACTGGGGCTCGAACCACGGTCAGCCATGTGAGAGTCCAGCATCCTTAACCACAATACCACCTGCTGGCCCCCAATAGGTTTTTTTTCTTTTCTTTCTTTCTTTTTGAGAGGTTTTCGCTATAGGGCACATGCACTCACCAGAAAGTCAGAGAGAGACATAGAGACAGAAAGCGAGAAATCACCCCTAGTGGGGATGGCCACGCAGCAATCCCTTCTCCTCCCTTCTCCTCTCACAATCTTGGGCATGCACGCACACACACCCGGCATGAGTTTAAGCCACCGGGCCCAGGACTCAATCTGTGGTCTTCTACATGAGAGTGCAGTGACATAGCCATCACACCAACCACTGATCCCAATAGATGTTTTTTAATGCATTTTTTAATTTCAAAAATAATTTTTAGTTTTAATAAATCAAAATAATATGTTAAGAGAAATTTGCCTAAAACTTAAAGCCTGGAAAAAGGTTAATATTCAGTTCAAATAGTAGGTAGATGAACCTATCAACAGTTTTAGAGTAGACAAAAATCCTTAAATATGGAAATCAAAGCATTGAAGAAAATCAGTAATGATTTAGTCTAAAGTAAAAAATTTCTATTTCACTAGTTCAGACTCATGTAATTAATTTCTCTTTTATTGAGTTTGCATTGTTACTGTGGTCTAATCTTTCCATTCAAGCTCTTTAAGTTAACATTGAACTCCAGACTTGTCCCTACCATTAGGCTGGACATTATTTTGGTTGTTTCTTATACTCTTATTTCTATGTGTCTCACTTTAGTTTTTCTGATATAGAACTCCATTCAACACTTTTTGGAGAGCTGGTATGGTGCTGGTAAATTCTTTCAGGTTTTGTTTATCTGAGAATGTTTTTGTCTTTTTTTTTCCCCATATAAAAGATAATCTTGGGACCAGCAGTTAGCGTAATGGCAATGTCGCTGGACTCCCATGTTGTCGACTGCGGCTCGCGTCCTGGACCCGGTGTCTTAAAAATCACGTCGGTTGCATGTGCGTGCATGCCCAGGATTCCGAGAGGAGAACAGAGGAGAAGGGATTGTGGCATCCCCCTGGGGGGTGATTTCTCGCTTTCTGTTTCTCTGTCTCTGTCTGTCTGTCTGGCAAGCGCATGCGTCCTATAGCAAAAACTCTTTAAAAAAAAAAAGAGATAATCTTGCCAGGTATAGTATTCTTGATTGAAATTGTTTTTCACTTAACACTTTGAATGTATATATATATATTTTTTGGAGAGGTTTTTTTTTGTTATAGGGCGCGTGCGCTCGCCAGAAAGACAGAAAGAGACAGAGAGACAGAAAGCGAGAAATCACCCCCCAGGGGGGATGGTCATGCCACAATCCCTTCTCCTCCATTCTCCTCTCAGGATCTTGGGCATGTACGCACATGCGCCCGGTGTGAGTTTAAGCCGCTGGGTCCGGGACTCGAACCATGGTCTACTATGTGGGAGTCCAGCGACATAGCCATTACGCTAACTGCTGATCCCAGTTTGAATATATTTTTCCATTCTTTCCTTGCTTGAATTGTTTCTGATGAAAGGTCCAACATTAGCCTGATGGGATATCCTTTGGAAGTAACTTGACTTTTATCTCTTGAAATTTTAGTATCATGTCTCTATCTTTGGTCTTGGTCAATCTGGCTATGATGTGCTTTCGGGAAGATCTTCTTGGGTTGATTTTATGTGGGGTCCTTTGTGTTTCTTGAGTCTGGATATTTGAGTGCCTCTCTAGGTTTGGAAAGTTTTTTTTTTGTTTTAGAGGTTTTTGCTATAGGACGTGTGTACTCGCCAGACAGAGACAGAGAGACGGAAAGTGAGAAATCACCCCCCAGGGTGGATGGCCACGCCACAATACCTTCTCCATTCTCCTCTCGGGATCTTGGGCACGCACGCACACGCGCCCAGCATGAGTTTTAAGCCACTGGGTCTGGTACTCGAACCGCGGTCGATTACGTGGGAGTCCAGCGACATAGCCATTACACTAACTGCTGGCCCCAAGGTTTGGAAAGTTTTCTTCCAGGATTTCATGGAATAGATTATCTATGCCCTTATTAGTTTCTTCACCTTTGGGGATACCAATGATCTGGATGTTTGGGCGTTTAATGGTATCTAGTATAACTCGTATATTATTCTCATTTTTTTTTTTTGGTTCTTAGTATTTTTGGTGAGTTTTTCTAGGTCAGAGGTTCTTTCTTATACATCTGAGATTCTATCTTCTGAATGGTCTAATCTGCTTTTGATGCATTCAATGGAAGTTTTGATTTCCTGTATTACAGCCTTCATCTCTAACAATTCCGTTTGATTCTTTCTTGTGATGTGTATCTCCTCTTTAAGATTGTTCCAGAACTTCCTCACTCCTGGAACTTGGTGTCTCTTTGGTCCTGCATCTTCTGGAGTTTGTTGTCGCTATTCTCTTGCACTTTTCTTAGTTTTGTCACTATGAATATTTTAAATTCTTTATCTGACATTTCCATGTATTTCCTTGTATTTGTGGACAAAGAGGAGTTACTCTTTTCCCTTAGAGAAGAGATATTTTCTTTGTTTCTCATATTTCTTGTGCCTCTGCGATGGTTTCTGATCATCCGATAGATTATATGTTTTTTCCTAATTTTTGGAGTTAAATCTGAGCAATCAGAGGAATGCAGAAGGAAGTGACTTGCAGTCTGTACATAGTACCGTTTTTATCCCTTTGCACAACTGATTCAGTGAAAGCTGAGAATTAATCTAACCCTAAAAGTATTAATATATTTGGCTACTGAGCACTTAGACCTGTGTAGAAAATTGGTGTATGGAGTCTGAGTAGAAAAGTGAGAAAGGTAAAAAGAAAAAGAAAAGGAATAGAAAAAAAAAGAAGAAGAGAAAAAAACAAAAAAACAAGACCAGAAAATTAAGAAAAAGAGAAGAAAAATAGTTTCTGTAAAAAAATGAAAACTGGGCGGCCGGACCTGCACGGCTGGGGCTCTGCCTCGTGTGCCGCGGCCGGGGCTCTGCCTCGCGGCCGGGCCTGCACGGCTGCGTCCGCACGGCCGGGGCTCTGCCTTGTGTGCCGCGGCCTGGACCGGCCCCCGCTGCCTCTCCGGCACTGGGTGTGTCCCGTACTCGGCGCCGACACGGGTCGGCGGCGCGGACCGGCCGAGCTCGCTGTCCTTCCTTTCTTGGGCCGGGCGGGCGAGCGGGAGGTGGCGCTGGATCCCGTGCACATTCGTGCGCTCGGAGCCGGCGTGTGGCTGCCGGGCCTGTGCATGGCCGCTGGGCCTGCGTGTGGCTGCCGGGCTTGCGCCTGCGCGTGGCCGCAGGGCCAGTGCGTGGCCACTGGGCCTGTGAGTGGCCGCCGGTCCTGCGTGTGGCCGCCGGGCCAGCGCGTGGCCGCCGGGCCTGCGCGTGGCCGTCGGGCCTGCGCCTGCACTTGGCCACCGGGCCTGTGCCTGCGTGTGGCCGCAGGGCCTGCGTGTGGACGCCGGGCCTGCGCGTGGCAGCCGGGCCTGAGCGTGGCCCCCGGGCCTGCGTGTGGCCACCGGGCCTGAGCGTGGCCACCGGGCCTGCGCGTGGCCCCCGAGCCTGTGCGTGGCTGCCGGGCCTGCGCATGGCCGCTGGGCCTGTGCCTGCGCGTGACCGCCGGGCCTGCGCATGGCCGCCGGCCGCAGGCAACAAACTGAAGCCAAAAACTAGGACTAAGAACTTGCAACTACAAGCAACAGAAAGAAACTTTAGCTATCTTAAACCAATTGAGAAATATATTGTATAGGAGGATTTTCTCTGCCTATGGATAGTGAGAAGATGATGGTTACCAGCCCTGCATTACCTCAGGGAAAAGCAAGAACTACTCTACCATTCTTAAGGAAGCCAGATACCCAAGGATGACTCACGCTGCAGATCCCCACAACACCATTCCCAGTAATCACAAGATGGATGCTGTGTTGCATCAACTGATAATCATCTCTGCTTTCCAGAACCGCTTTCCTGAAACTGTATTCCATGGAGATTCACCTACAATTGCGGAACTGCACGAGGCCCACCCTTAATCCAACCCTGAATAGAATCTATGCTCCCTATTGCTAAAAACTTTATGAGTGGATAATTGAAAAAAAAAACAAAACTGAAAGAACTGGAAGGTATAATAGCAGGGAGGGCAACTGCAGATAATAGAGACAGTATGGGAGAGGTAATGGGAATGAGTAATTGAGGGCAGAAGGGAGGGATTCGGGGAACAAACAACACACTTAATAGACACAAAAATGAAAAGTTGTCTGTTGATAATGTATATGGTAATATCATTGTTTTGACTAATGTGCACTGTATTCATGCTGGGAAAAACCATGTTGTACACGGTAAAGAGGTGCAATGATTAAATGTAAAATAAATAAATAAATAAAGACCTGGATGACAAAAAAAAAAAAAATGAAAACTGCATGGTGCAGTTGCCAGGGAGCAGGAGGTGAAGTCTGGGCAGCGGGTCTTCGGTGTTCAAAATCCTTGAAAGGGGCCACTTTTAACTGAGATGTATGTGGTTGCTGATTGGCTTATCCTGGCTCCTGGCTAGACTGGGGAGCAAGAGGGTGAAGTCTGGGCAGATGGTCTTTGGTCCAGGGCTAGGATTTGAACCATGCAGTTAGCCATGTGGGAATCTGGCTCCCTTAACTGCTAGGCCACAAGGCCAGCCCAGTGAATCACAATTTAGAGCATTATACTGTCTTATTTCCTTTCCCTTCTATGGCGTGATAACTTCTGATATTGGGAAATGGGTGGACTAACACCATTTCTGTTCATCAGTCATTACCATATATAGTTATTCTCAAAGTATGGTTCATCAACTGGGCATTTGTTAAAATGAAAATTCTTGTATTGAGACTGAGACTCGGTGATCTGTATTATTACAAACGTGTGATTTTGATATGCACTAACGTTTGAGAATTATTGCTGTACACTGGTAGAGAAAATTACTTGGTAAGCCTATACTGGTGTCTGGGTTTTTAGGAGAACCTTACTCCTTTACAGTTTTCCTGTTTATGAAGAACTATTGGTTGACACATCTCCAAGTAGGTAGTTGTAGTATGGATTCTAAACTCTACAGGAAAGGGTAGTGACTTCAAATTCTTACTCTGTTAATTATTAGTAAAGAATTTTATCTTTGTGAAGCTTCCATTTCCATGAAAGTCCTTATAACAATTTAAGTAAAATGGTTATGGCTATTTTTTTTAGAGAGATTTTGCTATAGGGCATGTGCACTTACCAGAGAGACAGAGACAGAAAGCGAGAAATCACCCCCCCAGGAAGGATGGCCACACCACAGTCCCTTCTCCTCTTGGGATTTTGAGCATGCATTGCACATGTGCCCAATGTGACTTTTAAGACTCTGGGTCTGGGATGTGAACCACTGTTGACTATTTGGGAGTCCCGCAATGTAACCATTACACCATCTGCTGGTCCCATATTACTATGTTTATTAAGCACTAGCTAAGTGCCAGTCACTTTGCTAAAACTTTGCCTAATTTAATTATCTTTATTTAATATTTTTTGAGTTTTGGAATTGAGTCCTATTTAATAGTTATAGAACTAGTCAAATTTATTTTATATTGGGTGTGTTGTGGTGGTTTGTACTTTCCAAGGAACTGACACATTTTATCTAAGTTGTTCAATTTATGTTAGTAAAATTCTTCATAGTATTATTACCTTATTATCTTTTGGTATCTTTAGGCGCTGTAGCAATAATTCATTTCATTCCTTATTTAAAAAAAATTTGTCTTCCTTTTTTCTTGATCAGACTTGTTAGAGATTTGTCAGTTTTACTGATATTTTCGAAGAACAAGCTTTCTGTTTCATTGACTTTCTCTGTTTATTTTCTTTGTCATTGATTTCTCACTTTATTATTTCCTTCCTTTTGCTTGCTTTGGATTTATTATGTTCCTCATCTAGTTTTCAGGTGGGAGCTTAGATTATTGAGACTCCCCCCCTTTTTTTTTTCCTTTTTTTTTAGATTTTGCCATACAGCATGTGCTCTTGCCAGAGACAGAGCAAAGGTGAGAAATCGCCCCCCATGGGGATGACCACACCACAATCCATCATCCTCCATTTTTCTCTCGAGATTTTGGGCACACATGCACATTCGCTTGGGGTGATTTTCAAGCCTCTGGCGCTGTGACTCACATTGGGCAGCCAGCCATGTGCCTTAACTGCCACTCCACCTGCTGGCCCTCTTTTTATAAAATTATTTTTATTTATTTCATTTTACTTATTATTATTTTGAGAGAGAATTTTGCTATAAGGCATGTGCACTTGTGGAGAGAGAGAGAGTGGCAGGGACAGAAAGTGAGAAATCACCCCCTGGGGGGATGGCCATGCCATAATCCCCTTTTCCATTTTCCTCTTAGAATTTTGGGCATGCATGCACACAGCATGATTTTTAAGCTGCCAGGTCCGGAACTCGAACCCATGGTTGACTCCATGGAAGTCCAGCATCTTAATCACTATGCCACTTGTTGGCCCCATATCATTATTATTATTTTTTTAAATTTTCTATGGGCACATGTGCTCAGCAGAGAGAGAGAGAGAGAGAGAGAGAGAGAGAGAGAGAGAGAGAGAAAATTGAGAAAGCAAGCCGCCTGGTCTGGGAGTCATGGTCTTGAGACACGGTTGGCCACATGGGAGTCCAGCACCTTAACCACCATGCCGCCTGCTGACCCCTCTTTTTCCTCTCTCTCTTTTTTTTTCTTCATTGTTGTTAAGTTTGCTGTCTTTGTCTAGCATATCTTCATAGAAAATTTTGGTTTAACTCAGCAGCCCATTCCTGAGCTGAGGAAGCTTGCTGCCCTCTGGGCTACCTCATCTTTCTTCTGGGCAAGGGATATATTTGGAGAATTCCACCTCTTCTTTTTAACTTCTTTCTTGATCTTCTTTTCATAGACTGGGTTCTCCCATTGAGCAGAATGAGCTTTCTTACACATCTCTTCCATCATGACTTGAGTTACATTATTCTTTTTGTATTGAGAGAATTGTTTCTTGTAATCATTCTCATCCTCTTTTATTAAGTAATGCGTATGGTCCACAATGTTCTGGCCCATGATGTGCTTCTGATGTACTTCTGTATTAAATTCCTTGCTTTCAGAATCATAACCAGGGAACCATTTGGTACTGGGAGGGATGGATAAGCCTCCATCTACCACTCCCTTTAGGGCCCCCAAAACTGTATTGCCAGTGGTAGTTCTGGTAAGGCTTGCATCCAAATAGCAGGTGAAAGCATCTGTTTGACCATCAATGCTGTCTACATTTTATTCATCTCTGGTCACTTCCAATTGGCCTTCATAGATCTTGTCCATGCCAAACCTATTGAGAAGCCTGTGAGCCAGCAGCAGGCCAGTACAATATGCTGCAGCATCATTTGTCAGGCCAGCTTTCACAATGTATTTTGGGACTTCATGTGCATAAACTGTGCAGACTATTGTATCCCCTTCTATATGGGCATAGACAATCTGACAAATTATATCTCTGTTAGTTACAGGAACTGTCATCCTGTATTTGGGTGTGTTGTACTTATTTTTATCCTGGATCACCAAGTGTTTCCAAGCATAGTAATCAGTTTTACCCACTTGTCATCTTCCTAATTTCACTTAGTATTTCTTTTCTTTTCTTTTTTTGGGGGAGAGGCTTTTGCTATAGGGCTCATGTGCTCACCAGAAAGACAGAGAGAGACAGAGAGACAGAAAGCAAGAAATCACCCCCCAGAGGGGTTGGCCATGCTGCAATCCCTTCTCCTCCATTCTTCTCTCGGGATCTTGGGCATGCACACACATGCGCCCGGTATGAGTTTAAGCCACTGGGTCTGGGACTCAAACTGTGTTCGCCTACATGGGAGTCCAGTGGCATAGCCATTACGCTAACTGCTGGTCCCTTCACTTAGTATTTCTTAAAGTAGACCTTATTCTTGACAATTTTAACAAGTCCCATCCTATGGAACACAGACCCATGGCCTCGGATTGATACAGACCTTCAGGTCCACAAGTGTTACAAGGGGGCAAAAGCTCCTCCTCTTTTCTTAATGTAAACATTTAATGCTGTCAGTTTCCCTCTCAGCAGTGATTTAGCTCTGTCCCACAGATTCTGATATATATTTTTTTCAGGTAATTCAGTGCATTTCCCATGAGATTCCTGTTTGACCCATGAATTATATAGAAGTATATTGTTTAGTTTCCAAGTGTTTGTAGGATTTTTGTTGTCATTCTGTTATTGACTTCTAGTTTTATTCCATAGTGGATAGAGAATATCCTCTGCATGATTTCAGTTCCTTTAAATTTATTAATTTTTTTTTATAGCTCAGGTCATGATCTGTCTTGGTAGATGTTCCATGGACACTTGAGAAGAATGTGTATCTACGATTATTGGGCAGAGTATTCTATTACGTCATTGGAAAAGTCGTGATGTAATTTTCTATGTAAAAAATGCATCATGACTTTCCTGATGACCCAATATAAATGTCAGTGAACTACTGTTTTTTTAGAGGTATTTTTTTTGCTATAGGGCGCATGTGCTCGCCAGACAGAGAGAGACAGAGAGATGAGAAACAGAAAGCGAGAAAACACCCCCCAGGGCGGATGGCCACGCTGCAGTCCCTTCTCCTCCATTCTCCTCTCGGGATCCTGGGCACGCACGCACACACACCCGGTGTGAATTTTAAGCCACCGGTCCGGGACGTGAACCGCAGTCGACTACGTGGGAGCCCAGTGACATAGCCATTATGTTAATTGCTGGTCCAGTGAACTACTATTGATTGATAGTGTTCCTGAGTTTTTCTCTATCCTTGTTAATTTTCTAGTTGTTTGTTTTGTTGTTGAGAGGGAGATGTCAAAGTGTCCAACTATAATTGTGGATTTACCCATTTCTTCTTTCAACTCTGTCATTTGTTACGTCACATATTTCGCAGCTTTGTTATTTGATGCAAATATATATGTTAGGATTTCTGTGTCGTGGCAGATTAACCCTTTTGTCTTTATGTGATGTCCTTTTCTGACTCTAGTAATTTTCTTTATATGAAAGTCTATTTTACCTGATACTAATATAGCTACTCCTACTTTCTTTTGATTAACGGTTGCATGGTATATATTTTTCCATCCCTTTACTTTCAACCTACTTATATATAAAGTGAGTCTTACAGATAGCATATAGTTCATTTAAAATAATTATTTAATTTTTTATTTGTTACTGTTTTTAAAATTTTATTCATTCTTTTTTTCTTTTTTTTTTTTTTGGAGAGGTTTTTGCTATAGGGTGCATGAGCTTGCCAGAAAGACAGAGAGAGACAGAGAGACAGAAGGTGAGAAATCACCCCCAGGGAGGATGGCCATGACGCAATCCCTTCTCCTTTTTTCTCCTCTCGGGATCTTGGGCACGCACACACATGTGCCTGGCATGAGTTTAAGCCACCGGGTCTGGGACTCGAACTGGGGTCGACTACATGGGAGTCCAGCCATATAACTATTATGCCAACTGCTGGTCCCTCATTCATTTCTTTTAATTTGATGAGAGAGAGAGAGAAAGAGAAAGTGAGAGTGAGAGTGAGAAAGCAAGCCACCAGGTCCACGACTTGAACTGTGATTGGCCATGTGGGAGTGTCCAGTGCCTTAACCACCATGCCACCTGTGCTGGTCCCTTTATTTGTTATATTACTATTTTTTATTTGCTATAGGGCATGTGCACTCATTAGAGAGAGACAGAGAGAAAGAGAGAAGGAGAGAGAGAGAGCAAGCTTCAGGTTTGGGACCCAAACCATGATCAGTCATGTGGCAGTCCAGCACCTTAACTACCATGCCACCTGCTGGCCCCTAGTTCAATTTTTTTTCCTAATGCATTGTGCTGATCTCTTTTAATTACTATATTTAGACCATTTATACTTAATGCAGTTATTGGTATGTTAAGGCTAAAGTCTATCTTTTCTCTCTTTTTTTGATTTCTGTCTATTTCCTGTTTTTTAAAATTTGTTATAGAGTACGTACACTTTCCATAGAGAGACAGAGAGAGGGAAAGTGAGAAAACACTTCACAGGAAGATGATCACACTGTATTCCCTTCTCCTCCCTTCTCCTTTTGGGATTTTGGGCATGTATGCACACATGCCCTGTATGTTTTTCAAGTCAGGGTCAGGGTTCAAACGATGCAATGCACCATATGGGATCGATCTATACCTTAATCACTATGCCACTGACTAGTTCCTTTCTATTCTTTATGTCTCTGTTTTTTTTTTCCTTCTGCTTTTCTGTAGGTTATTATAACTTTTTAGAACTCTATTTTGATTTATTTGTAGCGTTTTTGAATGTATCTCTTTTTTAAAAAAAAAGAATTATTTTTATTTATTTATTTATTTATTTTAATTTGGCCAGTGAGTGACAGAGTGAGAGTGAAAGCAAGAGAGAGAGAGAAAGTGAGAAAGCAAGCCACCAGGTCCAGGACTCGAACCACTGTTGGCCATATGAGAGTTCAGAGGCTTTAACTACTATGCCACCTGCCGGCCCTGAGTGTATCTCTTTATATATCTTTTTTCTGTACTTGTTGTTGGTATTATGTTATAAATACATAGTTTACCACAGTCAGTTGATGTCAACATTTTACCAGTTAGAGTGAAGACTAGAAAGTTTACTTCCCTTTAAATTCCTCTATGCTTCCTTGTGTATAATGTAATTAATATTTAATATTTATTCTACAGACATTGAAAACCACATCAGTTAGTGTTACAGTTTTTGCTTTAACCACAAACATGGTTCAAACACTCAAGAAAAAGGAAAATATGATCTATTAGGCTATATTTTTACCTTTCCCTTGTTCCCTCTTCCTGATGTTTCAAGATTTCTTCTTTTTTCCCCCAAGCCAAACTGTACCCAGCTTTATTAAAGATATGTTTCAGGGGCCAGCAGTTAGCATAATGGCTATGTCGCTGGACTCCCACATAGTCGACCGCGGTTCGAGTCCTGGACCCGGTGGCTTAAACTCACACCAGGCGCGTGTGCGTGCGTGCCCAGGATCCCAAGAGGAGAATGGAGGAGAAGGGATTGCGGTGTGGCCATCCCCCTCAGGGGGATGATTTCTCGCTTTCTGTCTCTCTGTCTTTCTCTGTCTGTCTGGCGAGCGCATGCGCCCTATAGCAAAAACCTCTCCAAAAAAAAAAAAAGATATGTTTCATAAACCATCGTGGTATTTCAGGCAGGACATGGGCAGACAGTCATTAACAGTATATAACAACTTTAGGGACCAGCAGTTCACGTAATGGCTATGTCGCTGGACTCCCACGTAGTCGACCGCGGTTTGAGTCCCGGACCCGGCGGCTTAAACTCACGCCGGGCGCATGTGCGTGTGTGCCCAAGATCCCCAGAGGAGAATGGAGGAGAAGGGATTGTGGTGTGGCCATCCCCCCTGGGGGGTGATTTCTTGCTTTCTGTCTCTCTGTCTCTCTCTGTCTGTCTGGCGAGCGCACGTGCCCTATAGCAAAATCCACTCCAAAAAAAGAAAAAAAAACAAACAAAAAAAACAGTATATAACAACTTTCAAACTCTCTTTTTCAATGGACTACCAAAGTTAGAAAGCCACTATGAAGCCCATTTGATTCTCTGGGAAAAATTTAGAGTGAATATTGGCATTTCACATTTAGCATGTTGTTTAACAACTTTCACAAGCTGACCCTGACTTTTGGGAAATGAAAAGTGGCAGATTTATCTATCTGAAGATCCACAATATAGGAAGGGAACTGTTGTTCCTTTGAAGGATACCATCTCAATGTCGTTGGCAAGTCCAGATTGACAGACATATTGGCAACCAATTTTTTTTGTGATCAGGTCCTAACAGGTCTCTGATATAAGGGAGTCAAGTCTGGGCTGAAGGCAGTAAAGGAGAGGACAAAAAGCAAGTTTTCATTTTTCTACTTATTTGTGCTATACTTACGTGTGTCAGCATTAGAGAATCCCTCCTCCTGGAACCCAAGAGGAAGTTTCTCAAAACTAGAAGGGATAGATGATGTCCCCCAAATCAATCCAGCTTCAGAGACATTCTGTTAATGAGAAATGCCCCTTCTTCAGAAAACAATGACATATTCTGTGTACTAATAACATGACTTAAGTAAAAAAAAAAAACAAAAAAAAAAACAAAAAACCTTTCATTTTTATGAAACTTGATAAAAAGTAGTATTTCAAACTGTACAGCCACAAGAAGTGCATGTTTATCAAAAGTGCACATACTTTACTTGGCATCTCCAGTGCCTTTAGCTTCTTTGTGCCTGGTCTGTTTTGGTTATCTCCATTTTCTGCAGTTACTCCCATCCTTGCCAGTGTCAGCTTTTCCCTTTTATTCTTTGGGTATCTTTTCTCCCTTCTTTGCAGGGACCTTTTTAGGCTTGATCTGTAGCTTTGGAGGAGTGGGTTTCACAGATAACTTTGCATATAATTTCTGTAGTTTGTCCTTCACCTTGACTTTCTTCATCTCCTTTAGCATCCCATTTAGCCTTTCTCTTGGGCATGGTGGTGAGGACAGCAGGACATAGGTATAAAATAAAGGGGATGTGGCGTGCAGGCTTTGGTTGGTCTAGGGATTGTTCTCGCCTCCTCTACTTCATACTGTTCCTCAGGATTTCTTCTTTAGTCCTTTCCTTTCTGTTTACTCATTCTTTTAGTATTGGTCTGTTGGCAATAAATACTTTTAGTTTCCTTCATTTGAAAAGTCTTGATTTTCCTTGAATTCCTGAGGGACCTTTCCACTTGATATAAAATTCTGGGTTTCCACCTCTTTTTTTTTAAGAGTTATTTATTTAATTTTATTTATTCATTCATTTATTTAAATTGGACGAGAGAGAGAGAGAGAGAGATAGAGAAAGCAAGCAAGAAAGCAAGCCAACAGATCCAGGACTGGAATCGTGGTCGGCTATGTGGGAGTGTCCAGCAGCTTAACCACCACGCAACCTACTGGTCCCTTCCAGTTCTTTCTTTATTTTTTTTTCCCAGCACTAAAACATTGTTGGGCTACTTCCTTTTGTTCTTTCTGGTTTCTGATGAGAGATAATCTTTCATTTGAATTGGTATTCTCCTTTAGGTAACGTGTCATTTCTTTTTCACTGCTTTCAAGATTTTTCCTTTGTCTTTTGCTTTGAGGAGCTTGATTAAACTATGACTCAGTGTGGATTTCTTTGGGTTTGTTTTTTGTTATAGTTATATAGGTTGCTGAGATGCTGTTCATATTTTAAAAATAATAATTTATTTAACTTTATTTATTATCATTATCATTTTTTTAAAAAGTTGACCATAGAGAGAGAGGGAAAGTGAGAAAGTAAGCTGTCAGGTCCAGGATTCAAACCATGGTTGGCCATGTGGGAGTCCAGTGCCCCAACCACCATGTCCCTTACCAGCCCCCTTTTTCTCAGTCTATAATATTTTCTTTCTGTTGTTCAGATTTGATAATTTCTATTGTTCTATCATAAAGTTTACTAATTCTTTCCTCTGTCGTCTCCATTCCACTGCTGAGCTCATTCATGAGTTTTTATTTAAGTTACTGTATTTTTGAGTTCCATAAGTTCCATTTGGTTATTTTATTTAATCCTATGTATTTAAATTTTTTTATTTTTAATTTTTGCTATAGGTTCAAGACCAAGAGAGATAAAGTGAGAAAGTGCCCACCCCCCTAGGGAGGATGGCCTTGCCACAATCCTTTTTCCATTTTTCTCTCAGGATTTTGGACACTCATGCATATGTGCTTGGTGGATTTCTCAAACTGCCAGGTCTGGGATTTTTTTTTTTTTGAAAGAATTACTTATTTATTAATTATTATTTTTAATTTGCTATAGTCTTCAGAGAGAGAGAGAGCACTCATGTGAATGTGAGAAAGCAAGCCACCATGCTGTATAGCAATTAAAAAAAAACTCTCAAAAAAAAAAAAAAGAAAGAAAGAAAGAAAGCCACCAGGTCTGGGGCTTATACTGTAGTTGGCCATGTGGGAGTCCAGTGCCCCAAACACCATTGTCACCTGTTGGCCCAGGTCTGGGATTCTTTTTTTTTTTTAGTGTAAGGAAAAGGTAATTTATTAAGTAAAAGTTAAAGTACACTTCTGAGAGGTAGGAGCAGGCTTGAGTGAACAGAGGAAGAATGACATCAAAAGGACCCAGGACTGGGATTCTAACCATGCCATCGTCCATGTGGAATCCAGCCACCTTAACTACCACACCACTGGCTGGTCCTCTGATTCCTGTTTCTTTGCAGAGAATTTATAGTTTTTGCTTGCACTTAGTATTTATTCGTTTGTTTCAGGTATGTTTGTAATTACTCATTGAAGCATTTTTATGATGATTCCTTTAAAATCCTTGTCAGATCATTCTAGTATCTGTGTTAGTATTGATATCTGTTGATTTTCAATACTGTTGATAGTCTTTTCTCATTCAAGTTGTAATTTTCCTTGTTTTTGATACGATGAGTGATTATTTTAATTGTATCTTAAACATTTAAGACGTTATATTATGAGATTCTGGATCTTATTTAAAACTTCTGTTTTGCAGGTCTCTTCAGACACTGCACTTCAGTGGCAGGAAGTGAGTACTTCATTACTGCCATTTGGAAGTGGAAGTCCAGCTTCCTTACTTGGTCTCTGTTGACATCCACCACTGGTGGATGGATCCTCCTGTCCCTAGTTGGTCTGCTTTCTTCTCTCCTCATTTCATAGTCTTCTTAGATTTATTTAATATACCATGTCCAAGGATTTTAGCTATACTTAGTGGGAAGAATAGGGAGATGTGTGTTTATCCCATAGTGTTTTATAACCAGAAGTGACCAGTTAATCTTCCCTCTTTGGAGGTACTGTTTTCTCCCACTAAGTTAAATAACTCACCTAGAGCTACATAGCCAGTTACCTGGTAGACCGTAAATTGAACGTGGGTCTCTTAGACTCTTGCTGTAGAATGCGGTATAAATCACTGTTCTTGTTAAGTTACTAGGAGTTGTGAAAGATAGGGAAAATGAGGGTTTATAAGCATATACACTCTGCATTTTTGTTCTAAGTGAAATCAGATTTAAGTGAGCACCGTACATTTAAAAACAGCAGAAGGATAACCTGCAGCTTTAGGAGTATATGTCAAAGGGAATAGAAGTCCCAGCATTCATATTTAGGGCTTACCAGAAGTAGTATATGGACTGCAGAGTTACTACTCTAGAGAAGGTCTTGTAGAATGTGGAGTTAGATGGATCAGAAGAACAACCTGCTCTGTTAGGGTTCATAGGATATCTCTTAGTATGGCATAATTTTTAATAATTAAAAAAATTATAGATTCACAGAAAGTTATAAAAAATGTATTTGGAGGGGGTCTTTGTATGCTTCACCCAGTTTCCCCTATGGTGACATCTTATACAGGAAGATGTCAGGAAAAAGCAAGAAACTGACTTTTGGTATAATTCACTAATCTTATTGCAATTTTACTAGTTCTACATGCACTCATTTGTGTGTGTTTGTATATTTTATACAGTTTTATCACATTTGTAGATTGATGTAATCACCCTAATCAAGACATAGAACTGTTCCTTTGCCACCAGAGTGGCATAATTTTTGCCTCACTAACCCATCTGGAAGGAGTTTGAGATGGTGAACACATACCAAAACTTAGGTGGTCATTGTCCCTAGTGGGATACTATGGGAATTCCAGATACAGTGGAAGGTCTGATTAGGTGTGATGCTCAGGACTGAGTTATGGCATCTAAATGAAAATCTTTTGGAAACAGATGCAGTGGTGCACACTGTGAAGGCATGGCCTGAGAGTCAGGGAAACTTGGCCTGGAATCCCAGCTTTTCCATTTACTAGCTCTGTGACTTTGGGCATATCATTTCACCTCTCCAAGCTTCTTTTTTCTCCATTTTAAAGCATAGAGAATCCTTATTTTATTTGGCTATCTTGAGGCTTAACCAATGTCTATAAATTATCTAGCACAGTCCCTGGCACAATAGATACTTAATTGGGGCTGTCATCTAGAACATTGTTGCAATAAATACTTACTGGGTAGTTACTGTTTGCCAAGGAATAAGCTGAAAACTATAGAAGATAGAGATGAATAAGATAAAGGCTGTGACTTATCTTAGATTATTTCAGTCTAGGAATGAGATGTATTCATTCATTTAGTTGTTCACTTATGCACATATTTATTCAACAAATAAGTGCTATGTGTCCACTGTTTTATACACTGATAGTGGGGGATACAACAGTGAACATGAGATGGTAAACTAGCACCTCAATGTGCATCATGTGACAATAAATAGTACAGAGAAAGGTAAAGTAAGGTAAGCAGGAGAGGAGTGCCACCTCTGTGGCTGGAGGCATGGTTATTTTATATCAAATGATTATGAATGGGTTACATATGAGCAGGATCCTGAAGGAAAGTAAGGAAAGAAACCATGCTGACAAATGGGAGAAGAATGTTCAAGATAGAGGAAATAAAAGGACCTGAATGGGAAACAGGCCTGGCATGTTAGTGTACTAGTACAACAGGAATGCCAAAGTTATTGGGAAAGAGTGATTGAGGGGAGAATAGTGGAAACTGAGGTTAAGGGTGTGTGTAAGACACAGATCCTGTAGGGCGGTGTGGTCCCAAGCATGTCCCCAGACCAGCAGGATCACTATCACTTGGGAACTATTATAATTTAGCCATTTTTTACATCCCATCCCAGACTTAACTGGATGAGAAATTCTGGAGGTAGGGCCCAGGTATAGGACCATATGGGCCATTGTAAGGATTTGGGTTTTACTCTGGATAAGATGGAAGCCACAGAAGGGTTTTGAACAAAAGAGAGTTGCGGTCTGATTTAGGTTTTGGTTGTGAGGACAAACTCAAGGTGAGGAGCAAGGTTGGAAGCAGGGAGAATTTGGAGGCTGTTGTAGATAATTATTCTTTAAAGCGTGATCCCTGGACCAGCAGCATCAACATAACTTGGGAGCTCACCAGAAGTGTACATTTATAGTATCAACTCCAGACCTACTAAATCAGGATCTCTGGTGATGGGGCCAATCTGTTTTAACACATCTTCTAGGTGTTTCTCTACTTCTCTAAAATTTGAGAAACACTAGTCTATTTAGGCAATGGTGACTTGAACCAGTCAGTGGTGATGAGAAGTGGTTGGATTTTGTGTATATATTGATATAGGATTTGCTGATACATGAACTAGGGTTGTGAAAGAAAGGAGTCAAGGATGACTCCCATTTTGAAGAGTTTTGGTATAAAGGGGAACAGACTAATGGGGCAGTGACTGGAGGGGTCATAAGAGGGTTTTTTTGTTTAATTTTTTTTTGAGATAGAGATGACAGCCTGTTTGTTGCATGTCAGTGAATAAGAAGTTTTTCTTTTTTTTGAGAGGTTTTTGCTATAGGGAGTGTGCGCTCGCCAGACAGAAAGAGAGAGACAGAGAGACAGAAAGCGAGAAATCACCCCCCAGGGGGGATGGCCACGCCACAATCCCTTCTCCTCCATTCTCCTCTCGGGATCTTGGGCACGCATGCACACGTGCCCGGCGTGAGTTTTAAGCCACCAGGTCCAGGACGCGAACCACGGTTGACTACGTGGGAGTCCAGCAACATAGCCATTGCGCTAACTGCTGGTCCCAAGAAGTTATTCTTTTGGTGTATCCAGAATTTAGTGAGGGAGTTCTCTACATGGCAAACTCACATGTCAGAAACAAGATAGACTGAGGAGAAACTTCTGAGGTATACTGGAACTTGTTCAGTGTCATTTGTATTCCTCTAAGTCATATGTGCCTGGAAGCAGGGCTGGTGCTGGGAATGGTGGATGTCTTAGCTACTAGTTTTCTTTTTCTTTTTAGGTTTTTGTCTTAGGGCATGTGCAGGACAGTGATGGAGAGAGGGAATGTGAGAAATCATCCCCACAAGAGGAATGGCCAAGTCTCAATCCCTTCTTTTCTATTCTCCTCTTGGGACTTTGGACATGCACACATGTACTGCCCAGCCTGATTTTCAAGCTGCCAAGTCCAGGGCTTAAACTGTGGTCAGCAATGTGGGAGTCCAGTGCTTTAACCACCACATCACCACCTGCTGATCTCCAGTTTCTAGTTTTATAGGTTATGCTCTGTCTGGTCAAGTTTGTTATGGAAAACCAGAAGTTGTCTTGGATTTTTCTGATAAGTTTTGATAAAAGGAAGTTAAAACATGATCTCTTTCTTTTTCTTTTTTTAGAGAGGTTTTTGCTATAGGGCACGTGCGATCACCAGAAAGACAGAGAGAGACAGAGAGACAGAAAGAGAGAAATCACCCCCCAGGGGGTATGGCCACGCCATAATCCCTTCTCCTCCTTTTTCCTCTCCGTATCTTGGGCATGCATGCACACATGCCTGACATGAGTTTAAGCCACTGGGTCCGGGACTCAGTATTCTTCTCAGTTCCTTTTATGCAGACTGCAAATTTACTCGTTCAATCACTATCCTCTTACCATGGTTTATAGCATTTACGAAACTGTCTGGTGTACCTCTCTGTCTCTGTCTTTAGAATGGTCATTCTGTAAGGGCAATACCTGTGCTTAATTGATATTTGTTGAATTTGGACTGACCCTATGGCCTGGTGGTTAAGGGAGCCAGATCCCACATGATCGACCATGCAGTTTAAGTCCTGGCCTTGGTGGCTTGAAACACATGCTTTTCTTATGTGTCTACTCCAAATCCAGACAGGATGGAGAAATGGAGGAGAAGGGGTTATGATGTGACCACAGCCCATTGTGGGATATTGTCTCTCTCTCTCTCTCCCCTGCTCTCTTTCTGTGGCAAGTATGCACGCCCTCTGACAATTTAAAAATTTGGTGAATTTATGCACTCATTTACTTAATAAATATTTATTGAGTGCTTACCATGTACCAGAATCTGCTGTACATGTGAGAATAATTCATTTTAGTTTTAGGACCTGATACTATAATAATTGTCCTCTTCACTAAAGCTACCCAGAGAAAAATAGTATGGCCTACTCTTGGTTTCAGGTGATAATTATTGAGACAGTGAAGACAGAAGCCCAGTTTTCATCTGTCTCCCTGATCTGAGGAGTTACCTAGCCTTATGAATGTTTGTTGAATTGAGGTGAATAATAAAGCAAGATTGGGAGATGGAGAAGGTGAAGACTTTAGGTGAACAATATACACTGTCTGCCAAATACAGCAGGGTTAGACAGCAAGTAAGGTAGCAATTGCAAGTCGGTGTGGTGAGAACTGAAATAGGGATAGTGTGTGTGAGGTGTCATAGCAACAGGAAGAAGAACCAGGAATGTTCCAGGCAGAGGAGGCCATGTGTGATGAAGCCCAGACTCTAGAATGAGGATAGCACTGAGAGTCCAGCTAGCTTTTTACAGCAGGGCTGCTTCAATGTGGGTCCACTTCATAGGTCTGCAACCAAGTAGTCACATGGGGCTCTATGTGAGAGTTTTAATGCTCTGCAGTTGTTATCTTGAAATTCTTAATAATTTTATTTTTTGAGTTTGTGTTTAGTAGCTGATGGGGCAATGGAGCATGTGTTGGGGACATAGAGCCTTGCTTGTATGTGGTCCTACCTCCTGTTGCCTCCCTGTTTCTCTGAGTAGGTCCTTGGCTGGCTGCCTGGGACACTGGGCCCAAGTGTAGGTGTGTGAACAGAGTCAGGGTTGGGTGCATGCACCCTACACACTGAATCACCAGGCAGGGCCCCAGGGTGTCTGTGAGGTCCTATACTCATTCCTGAGTATCCTCAACCCAAGGGAGCATGACAATAAATAGCAAATGAAAACCCTGTGGTAAGCTGCGAGAGAGACAGAAAGACAGACTATGAAAGTAAAGAAAAAGCTTTATTCTTGTTTTTTTGAACAAAGGGCTCCCACTTTTCATTTGTCCTAGGACCTACAAATTATGTAGCTGATTCTATGTGTAAGAGGCAAAAGATAAGGCCAGAGAGGGCTAGGCCTTTTAGGCTATGGCTCAGTTTATACTTTACCTTAAGATAAATAGGGAACCTGTGGGGTTTAGGCATGGGTTGACGGGATCAAATTTGTGTGTGTGTGTGTGTGTGTGTGTGTGTTTAATTGGCAGAGGTAATATACACTTGCTAGAGACAGGTAGAGAGGGAGAAAGAGTCCCCCCTCCAGTGGATTGTGGTTATGTCACAATCCCTTGTCCTTCATTTCTCCATCCTGTTGTGAGTTTGGGCACATATACACGTGTACCCAGCATGTTTTTCAAGCTACAGGGGCCAGGATGCAAGCCATGGTCAGCCATATGGTGTCCTGTTTCATTAAGCACTAGGCTACAGAGCCAGCCCTAAATTTGTGTTTTTAAATGATCGCTTTTGCCGTAATGTGGAGGACCAGTTGGGTGGGGACAGAATAGAGGCCAGGAGCTCAGGTAGGAGGCCAGGACAATAATCCTGGTCAGGAATAATAATGGTCTGGATTAGGGAGGGTGCAGTAAGAAATATTGAAGAATATACTTAATAGTTAATTAAGAGAGTCAATGGGATATGGTGATGGTGTGGATAATAATAGCAAACGGGAATGGTCTTCTGAAAATTTATGGAAAATGTGTATCACAGGAAAGCTATACATGGATTTAAAAAAAATTTGCACCCAAAATAAACTTGTACTTTAATTCCATTTTCCATGAACTTTTTGAAGTCCCCTCATATTGGGAAAACTATTTTCTAGACATTGTTCTAAACTCTGCCTAAATTCATTAATTTACTTTTGATAACATTATGAAGTAGGTATAATTTATCCCCATCTTACTCATGAGGAAACTAAGGCACAGAGAGGTTAAATAACTTTCCCGAGATCCCACAGTTAGTCAGTGTCGTAGGATGCAAATCCAGAAAGTCAAGACCTGAGGTCTGAGGTATATGTGTGGGAGGGTTTTTTTTTTTTTTTTCTTTTTTAAATTGTATCCTTTTATAATAAGTCATTTTCTAGTCTTTTAAACAATAACAACAAAAAAGACGATAATTTATGGCTTCTTAAGTAATTTAAGAAGAAAATAGCAAGAAGGCTGGAACCTTGTTTTCTTGGTTTCCAGTCTAACCCTGAGATTATTCTGAGGTCTGAAACTTGCTGTGAGCATAGGGAATAGAACAGAAGCAAAGCAAAACAGAAATGAAAAAAATTCTGTTTTGAATTGATCTTTTTTTTTTTTTTTCCCTTGGAAAGGGTTTTTGCTACAGGGTGTGTGTGCTTGCCAGAACAAGAGAGACAGAGA
Organism: Tupaia tana; assembly: GCA_026018925.1. Lineage (NCBI taxonomy): Eukaryota > Metazoa > Chordata > Mammalia > Scandentia > Tupaiidae > Tupaia > Tupaia tana. The sequence continues at coordinate 114,604,145 of JAKSZU010000009.1, read as the reverse complement.
GACAGAAAGCGAGAAATCACCCCCAAAGGGGGATGGCCACGCTGCAATCCCTTCTCCATTCTCCTTTCGGGATCTTGGGCACGCACGTACATGCTCCCAGCGTGAGTTTAAGCCACTGGGTCTGGGACTCGAACCATGGTCCACTACGTGGGAATCCAGCGACATAGCCATTACGCTAACAGCTGGTCCCTAAATTTATATATATATATATTTTTTATTATCTATTTTTTTATTACATTGAATTACATGTAACTTTACAGTGTATTACATTGCTTTTTCAAAAGGGAATGCCATGCATGTCAGTCAGTACAGAGACATTAATCTCCCCGCTTCAACATTCAATATCTTTCCTATGTTTCCCCCAATCATTATTATTATTATTCTAATTATTTTTTATGATAAACATGATTTTTTTTTCCAATTATCAGATCATAAAGTTCCCAACAATAGGAAACGTAGACTGCACTCAGGGCTGGACCAAGGGTGGGTCTAGTGCAGCCCCGCAAATGTAGGTGAATCTCCATGGAACACAGTTTCAGGAACGCGGCTCAGGAAAGCAGAGACGGCCATCAGCGGTTGCGGCACGCGGGGCAGATCCCGGCCACGGCCCGCGGGGGCAAGCCCCGGCCACGGCACGCGGGGCAGACCCCGGCCACGGCACGCGGGGCAGAGCCCCGGCCACGGCACGTGGGGCAGACCCCGGCCACGGCACGCGGGGGCAGACCCCGGCCACGGCACGCGGGGCAGAACCCCGGCCACGGCACGCGGGGCAGAGTCCCGGCCACGGTACGTGGGGCAGACCCCGGCCACGGCACGTGGGGACAGACCCCGGCCACGGCACGCGGGGACAGGACCACGGCCACGGCACGCGGGGGCAGACCCCGGCCACGGAACACAGGGCAGACCCCGACCACGGCACGCGGGGACAGGACCACGGCCACGGCACGCATGCGGGGGCAGACCCCGGCCACGGCACGTGGAACAGGGCCCCGGCCACGGCACGCGGGGCAGAGTCCCGGCCACGGCACATGGGGCAGAACCCGGCCACGGCACGCGGGGGCAGACCCCGGCCACGGCACGCGGGGGCAGGACCACGGCCACGGCACGCAGGGGCAGACCCCGGCCACGGCACACGGGGGCAGACCCCGGCCACGGCACGCGGGGACAGGACCACGGCCACGGCACGCGGGGGCAGGCCCCGGCCATGGCACGCGGGGCAGAGTCCCGGCCACGGCACGCACGGCAGAGCCCCGGTCAGGCCGGACCTCCGGATAGGGCATGCGGAGCAGAGCCCCGGCCACGGCATGCAGGGGCAGACCCTGGCCATGGCACGTGGGACAGGGCCCCGGCCACGACACGCGGGACAGGGCCCCGGCCACGGCACGCGGGGCAGGCCCCGGCCACGGCACGCGGGGCAGACCCCGGCCACGGCACGCGGGGACAGGACCACGGCCACGGCACGCAGGGGCAGACCCCGGCCACGGCACGCGGGGCAGAACCCTGGCCACGGCACGCAGGGCAGAGTCCCGGCCACGGCACGTGGGGCAGACCCCGGCCACGGCACGCGGGGGCAGACCCCGGCCACGGCACGCGGGGACAGGACCACGGCCACGGCACGCGGGGGCAGGCCCCGGCCATGGCACGCGGGGCAGAGTCCCGGCCACGGCACGCACGGCAGAGCCCCGGTCAGGCCGGACCTCCGGATAGGGCATGCGGAGCAGAGCCCCGGCCACGGCATGCGGGGGCAGACCCTGGCCACGGCACGTGGGACAGGGCCCCGGCCACGACATGCGGGAAAGGGCCCCGGCCACGGCACGTGGGGCAGGCCCCGGCCACGGCACGCGGGGGCAGAGCCCCGGCCACGGCACGCGGGACAGGGTCCCCGGCCATGGCACGCGGGGCAGAACCCCGGCCACGGCACGCGGGGACAGACCCCGGCCACGGCACGCGGGGACAGGACCACGGCCACGGCACGCGGGGCAGACCCCGGCCACGGCACGCGGGGACAGGACCACGGCCACGGCACGCGGGGGCAGACCCCAGCCACGGCACACGGGGCAGACCCCGGCCACGGCACGCGGGGACAGGACCATGGCCACAGCACGCGGGGGCAGACCCCGGCCACGGCACACGGGGCAGACCCCGGCCACGGCACGCGGGGACAGGACCACGGCCACGGCACGCGGGGGCAGGCCCCGGCCACGGCACGCGGGGCAGAGTCCCGGCCACGGCACGCTGGACAGGGCCCCGGCCACGGCACGCGGGGCAGAACCCGGCCACGGCACGAGGGGGCAGACCCCGGCCACGGCACACGGGGGCAGACCCCGGCCACGGCACGCGGGGATAGGACCACGGCCACGGCACGCGGGGGCAGAACCTGGCCACGTCACGCGGGGGCAGACCCCGGCCACGGCACGTGGAACAGGGCCCCGGCCACGGCACGCGGGGCAGAGTCCCGGCCACGGCACGCGGGGCAGAGCCCGGGCACAGCACGCGGGGCAGAGCCCCGGTCGGGCCGGACCTCCGGATAGGGCATGCGGAGCAGAGCCCCGGCCATGGCACACGGGGCAGACCCCGGCCAAGGCACGCGGGGCAGACCCCGGCCACGGCACATGGGGCAGACCCCGGCCACGGCACGCGGGGCAGACCCCGGCCACGGCACGCGGGACAGGGCCCCGGCCACGGCACGCGGGGCAGACCCCGGCCACGGCACGCGGGGCAGACCCCGGCCACGGCACGTGGGGTCAGAGCCCCGGCCACGGCACATGGGGCAGAGCCCCGGCCACGGCACGCGGGACAGACCCCGGCCAAGGCACGCGGGGCAGACCCCGGCCACGGCATGCGGGGCAGACCCCGGCCATGGCACACAGGACAGAGCCCCGGCCACGGCACGTGGGGCAGAGCCCGTCGGGCCAGACCTCCAGACAGGGCACGTGGAGCGCAGCCCCCGCGCCCTGACCCCGCACCCCAGCACGTGGATTGGAGCCCCCGCGCCCGCCTCCCCACCCCCACGCGCCGGCACGCAGAGTGGAGCCCCCGCCTGCGCCCCTGGACGTTTAATTGTATCTAGTACTTCTTGCATATTATTCTCAAAGTTTTGGACCATTTTCTCAGTCTTTATGGTGGACCTTAATAGGCCAGCCATTTTCTCTTCTACATTAGAGATTCCATTTTCTGAATGATCTAGTCTGCTTTTAATACTTTCAAGGAAGATTTTGACTTCTTGTATTATAGCCTTCATCTCTAACAGCTCCATCTGATTCTTTTGTAAAGTGTGAAACTCCTCTTTTAGATCTTGCATGAATTTCCTCACCTCCTAGAACTCTTCAACTCCTTTCTCCTTCCCCTTCAGCAGTTCCTTGTCTCTCTTCTCTTCGATCTCTGTTAGCTTTGCCATTATGAATGATCTGAATTGTTTATCAGACATTTCCATGAATTCCCTTGAACTGTGTGTGGATGAAGAGGAGCTATCCATTTCAATTGGAGGAGGGGCATTTTCCTGCTTCTCCATATTTCTTGTGGTCCTGCAGCGATTTCTAGTCATCTGGTGGATGGTTGGTTTCTTCCCAAACATTTGAAGTTTAATATGAGGGTTGGGAAGTGTGCAGAAAAGGAAGCAGAGAGAGGGAAACAATACCAACAACAACAAACAACAAAAAAACAGACAAGAAACAGAGAAAAAAAAGAGAAAAGCTTTGGAAAAATTAATATTAAAAAAATTTCAATAAAAATCAAAACTTAGAAAACCGCGCGGCGCGCTAGCGCGCCGCGCGAAATGTCTACATCTCAGGAGCCATTGAGCAGGCTTTCTCTTGAAGAAGGGCTGTTCTGGGAGGAGCAGAGGGGATTATTAACAAAACAAAGGCCTAGGAGGGAGGGGCCAAAGGGCCCTGTAAGAAGCCTCACCTTAAAAAATTCTAAAAAGCAAAAATTAAAAAAAAAAAGACAGACAGAGAGAGAGAGAGAGAGAGAGAGAGAGAGAGTGAGAGTGAGAGGTAGAGAGAGACAAAGATTGATTCAGAGACAGGAGATATGAAAGGGATTTTCCTACCACGTGGGTTTTGTATGCTGGAGGCCCAGTTAGGAGTGGGACATCTTCCTTTCTCCCAGCATGTCTAGGTCTCAGGAGCCATTGAGCAGGCTTTCTCTTGAAGAAGGGCTGTTCACGTGGGTTTTGTATGCTGGAGGCCCAGTTAGGAGTGGGACATCTTCCTTTCTCCCAGCATGTCTAGGTCTCAGGAGCCATTGAGCAGGCTTTCTCTTGAAGAAGGGTGGGAGGGTTTTTTTTTAATTGCCAGAAGGTGTGTGTGTTTGCCAGAGAGAGATGGAGAGGCAGAGAGATACAGAGCAAGAGGAAGAAAACACTCCCCAATGAGTATGATCACACTGCAGTCCCTTTTTCTTAATTTCTCCATCCTATCAGGATTTGGGGCATGCATGCATCATGCACCTGGCGTGTTTTAAAGCCACCAGAGCTCAAACTATAGTTGGTCATGTGGGATCCACATCTCTAACCATAAGGCTATGGGGCTAGTCCTAGAGTCTAAGTTTCTAACTTGATGCTAGAATGTGTATCTTGGGATATTTTAGAGGGGGAGAGTAAGAGGTGAGTCTACGATGGCTGCCAGTTTTCTGGCTTAAATACCTGGTGAGGTTATGGTGCTATTTCCTGAAGTAGGGAACTTAAGACAGGTAGCAAGTTTAGAGAATGGATAGGAGAAGAAATTGCATTTGGACATGTTAAATTTGGAAGTATATAAATTGACTCTCTAGTAGAAATACCCAGGAAACATTTGGAGGAAAGGGTTTGAAACTCAGCAGAAAAATCTAGCTAGGAGCTATAAGTACATAGAAGAAACATGGAACCCTGGGAGTGAATGAGATCAGTGAGGGAAAGTGAGGAGATATAAGTGCATAAGAAAATTTTTAAACTATTTATTTTATTATTTATTCATTCATTGATTTTTTTAAAAAATTTGACCAGAGAGAGACAGAGGGTGAGAGTGAAAGAAAGCGGAAGTGAGAAAGCAAGCCACCAGGTCCAGGACTTGAACCCCGGTCGGCCATGTGGGAGTGTCCAGCACCTTAACCACCACACCACCTGCTGGTCCCAGTGCATAAGAAATTTCAACATTTGGGGACTTGGCAGGGGAAAAAGTTATTTGGGAAATAGAAGGAGTAACCAGAGACCTAGGATCACATCACATCCCTGCTCATAATTAGTCCTCATGCAGCTTTCTAGTTCTTTATTCAGGAAAAGCCAAAGTTTTTTTTTATAATGGCCTACAAGACCTTGCTATGTGAACCATTACTTTTCTGATCTGTTACTGTCCTTTATGCTCTCTGCTCCAGAACACTCTCTTCTTTCTTGTTGTTTTAATAATATTTTAGGCATGCTCCCGCCAGAGGGCTTTTATACTTGCTATTCTAATTTTGTTTAAGTTTATTTCTCTCAGGGTGAGAGAGAGAGAGATACTGTCAACAGTGTCTCATGCTGTGATCCCTCAGCCCTCCCATGCAGCCAGGATCATGGATCCGTGTGCCCCAGCATGTACAGATTGACTGGAGAACTGAACCTGTGATCTTCAATATGAGTCTGGCATCACTTGAGCAGCATGTTACTACTGTCACCACTGGCCCTCTCTGTAACTGTTGTGTCTTCCTCATATAGATATGGCTTACTCCCTTGTTCTCTCTCTCTCTTTTTAAAATAATTATTTTATTTAACTTTATTCATTGTCATTTTTTTATTATTATTATTTTACTGAAGTTGACCAGAGTGAGAGACAGGGAGAGAAGGAAAGTGAGAAAGCAAGCTGCCAGGTATGGGACTCAAACCTCGATCAGCCATATGGGAGTCTAGCTGCCTCAACCACCATGCCACATGCCTGCCCTCTCCCTTGTTCTCTTCAGGTCTTTATTTAAAAGTCATTTGGTCAGTTAGTCTTTCTCTGGCTTCTCTACCTAATTTTTTTTCTTTTTTTTTTGCCAACACTACTATTCTTCCTGTTTCTCATTGTGTGTGTGTGTGTGTGTGTGTGTGTGTGTGTGTGTGATGTGTGTTGTGTGTAGTTACATACATACATTTTGCTTTTGTTTTTCTTCTTAGCTTTTTTCACTAACAAACAATATATTTCACTGTTTGCATTGATTTATCTTGTCATCTGCCTCCGCCACTAGAAAGTGAGCTCTTTGAGGGCAGGGATATTAGTATGCTTTGTTCTGTCTCTTTTTCTCTCTAGACCAGGATTTGGCAGATGCTCATTAAATGACCAGGATCAGACCAGGGTTTGGCAGATGCTCATTAAATGTTAGCTGAAGGCTGGACACCAAGCAAGTGGGTGTTATAGGAATCAAGGATTGAGAGCTTATCAAGTGGTGGGAGTGCCAGGTTGGCATTGTAGAAATGCTGTTAGGAGGTCGCATGAGATAAAGGAGAGAAGTACAGCATGTGTCAACGAGGAGGTCAGGACGTTGGTGAGATCTGTTTTAAACAATGTGGGAAGTAAAATCAAACTGTAGCTGAGGATAAAAGTGTACATAGCAACCCTAGAAGTGTTTTTGTAAAAGTTTGGCCCAGATATTACTGGGTGGCTAGGGTTATGAGGGAGACTTTTTACTGTATACCCTTAGTACTTTTGAGTTTTGTATTATGTACAAGTATCACCTACTCAAAAGAGTCATTATGAAGCTGCACAGGTTTAAACAAATTATACTTTTGGCTATGAAGAGGCAGAGAGAGGTGGACATAAGTGAAAGAGGAAGAGTGAGTTAGCAGGCTTTTTTTTTATTTGTAAAGACCAGTGAGTTTTTGTTTTGTTCTGTTTTTAGAGAGATAGGGCATAGGGCATGTGTGCGCAGGGCATGTGTGCGTTCCAGAGAAACAGAAAGCAAGAAATCACCCCATGGGGGAATGGTCACGCTTCAGTCCCTTCTCCTCTGTTCTCCTCTCGGGATTTTGGGCATGCATGCAGATACGCCTGGTGTGAGTTTCAAGCTGCCGGGTCCAGGGCTCGAGCTGCAATTAGCCATGTGGGAGTCCAGCGATTTAACCATTATGCTATCTGCTGGTCCTGAGATCAGTGAGCTTTAAAAATGCTATTGTGAAAGAGAAAGTAGGGAGTAAAAGGGTTAACATACTGCAGAAAGAAGAGATAGTTGATTGAGAAGATAAGAAAGGATGTGACCCAGGCAAAAACTGCCTTTAGGAGGAAGGAAAAATAGTATTTTCATTAGTAGGAAGAAGGGATGGGTGCAGAGGGAGGTAGATTTGGTGGTGGGAAGTTAAAGTGGTTCCCATCTGATTACTTCATTTTCTGTAAGAAGTAGGAAGCAAGATTACTTGCAGAAATTGAAGAGAGGAGATAGGATGGTCAGAGATTTGAAATAGCCACTGTAGATAATGGGAGAACTGAGCAAGGAATTAAAGGACTGTTAAGCAGCATGATCAAGTGTTTTTGGACAGTGAATTTCTTTTTTTTTTTTTAAGGAAATAATTATTTTTTTGACAATTTTTTTATTTAATTTTATTTATTCATTCATTTTTTAAATTTGACCAGAGAGAGATACAGAGAGAAAGAGGGAAAGTGAGAAAGCAAGCCACCAGGTCTGGGACTCAAACCATGGTCGGCCATGTGGGACACCTTAACCACCACGCCACCTGCTGGTCCCCTGGACAATGAATTTCTTGATTCACCAATCCAATTTGTGATTTTTCTTTAGCCATATCCAGTGGTCATAGTTGGACTGAGCCCGGGTTGGGGTTTGCATGTGGGGGTGAAAGGCAGTGGAGCAAGTGAAGATATCTGTTATAAGAGAATAGTTGAAGAATACTGGAATCTAAGCAAGATAGGGAAGGAGGTTGAAATCAAGAATGGGTGAATAGGAGCTAGTAGGTGGCAGGAAGGTTAAGGAAGCTGGATCCCACATGGCTGACTATGCAGTTCAAGTCCTGGGCCCAGTGACTTGAAAAACAAGCTGGGCATGTGTGCGTGCATGCCCAAAATCCCAAGAGGGGAAAGGAGAAGGGATTGTGGTGTGGTCAGCACCCCGCCCTAGTGGGTGATTTCTCTCCCTCCCTCTACCCTCAACCATACACACCCTCTAGTAAAGTAAAACAAAACAAAACAATAGAATGGGTGAATAGGTGAAAAGTAGGAGGATCAAGGGATGTGAGGGCAGAGAACAGGTGTAATGAGTGATAGTTAAATGGATACACTTGTGGTCAGAGAAAGCGCTATATGAATCTAATATTCCAGAGGTGGAGCAATTTTTGGTGTTGACAAGGTCTGGGGGATGGTCATGAAATGAGAGTAGAGGTAATAGTCTCTGAAGATGAGAAGGTCAAAGAACTAAGAGTCTGGGATGTTGGGGCTCTATATTTATACTGATGTCATGTAGGATGTTGGCAAGATGTGGGGTAGAGAGGAATATGTGAGTAGGTTTTTTTTTACTGAGAAGAGGAATATGTTGGGGAGATATGTATGGGTAGCTGACAGTGATGAAGAGAAGTAGGAAGTAGTATGGCTGGATAGTATGAAACTTATAAAGTAAGAGATCTTATAAAAGGGTAGAGGAGGGACCAGCAGTTAGCATAATGGCTATGTCGCTGGACTCCCATGTAGTCGACCATGGTTTGCGTCCCAGACCCGGTGGCTTAACACTCACGCCAGGCGCGTGTGCGTGCGTGCCCAAGATCCCGAGAGGAGAATGGAGGAGAAGGGATTGTGGCATGGCCATCCCCCTGGGGGGTGATTTCTCGCTTTCTGTCTCTCTGTCTCTCTCTGTCTGTCTGGCAAGCGCACGTGCCCTATAGCAAAAACCTCTTAAAAAAAAAAAAACCAAAGAAAGGGTAGAGGAGAGATAATCTCAAAGTTTCCCTGGTGGGGTGGCATGGTGGCTAAGGTGCTAGATACTCTCACATGGCCAACCAGGGTTTAAGTCCTGGGCCTGGTGGCTTGCTTTTTCACTTTCCCTCTCTCTTTCTCTCTCTCTCTCTCTCTCTCTCTCTCTCTAGTCAAATCAAAATGAATGAATGAATAAAAAAAAGTCTCACTGGAGAGTGAGGGGGACATCTACTCATAGCCTAGCCCTGAGTTATGAGCGTGTGGGAGAATGTACAGTTTCTGCCTGATAGAGCTCCAACACAGTGCTTCTTAGACTTTCTGTGGTAAAGGATTTGGATTTTTTTTAAATTTCTAATTTATAATGAATCAATCTTTTTATAAAATATAGAATGAATTATTAGACTCAGCAGCAGTGGTGTGCACTGGTTGATACTGCTTCTTTGCAGACTGAGACCACATAGGAGGCCTGGGTTTGATTTCTGCCCTGCCCCAAAAAGCCAGGTGTGGTGGCATGTACGTTAGTCCCAGTTACTCTGGAGGCTAAAAGAGGAAGATTGCAAGTTTGAGGCCAGTGTGGATAGCATAGCCAGACCCTGTCTGAAGGAACTAAGCCTGACGGAACTAGGCATGATGGTAGTCCATAGGAGGCTGAGGCAGGAAGATTGTGATGTAATGAGATTCTGTCTAAATTAAAGTATGATGTATTTGGTAATATCCTTGATTTGATTATTCACACTGCATGCATGTTTTAAGAAAATCATGTTGTATGCCATAAAGATGTATAATAATTAAATGTAGATAGGAAATTATAAAATTTAAAAAATGGTGTGGGCATTAACAGGTGACATAATGGTTAAGGCTCTGGACTCCCACATGACTGACCATAGTTCAAGTCCTGGACCTGGTGGCTTGCTCTCTTACTCCCGTCCCCCATCTCTTTCTGGTCAAATTAAAAAATAATAATAATAAAATTAAATAGATCTTTAAAAAAAATGGTATGAGCAAAAAAACAATACAAGATATAAACCCCAGTTTTTTTATTAGATTTAATAGATAATATAATTATTTTGCCAAATTGTCATAAAAGCTTTTACATAAAGTAGTGCTTACTCTCATTTTCTGTACTTATTATAAACCTGTAGTAAACAGTTCACAGAGCAGCAGCAGTCCATACTTTGAATGGCACTGGTTCAGAGAAAATGGTTTTCTCATAGGAGAAAGCTGGATTCAGTTAAGGCAGAAAGGGGAAGGAGGGTTTGTTGGAGGGAATGTGAATGTAGAGTAGTTTTTGTTTACCAAGGGGTGCAATTGCCAAGGGTACAACAGCTAAGTTGGGAAAGTTTATGAGCAGAAGGCCTTTGAGGTACAGAAAGCTTATAACCATTTGAGATAAAAGTTCAGGAGAGAAAGAGATGATTGGTGAAGGAACTTCCATGAGCAGTGACCAAGGGTAACAGGAAATGAGGTAGAAAGCATATGGTCCAGGTAAGTGAGCTAATTCCACAAGATCTGGGGAATATATTTAAAGAAGGTTTAGGCAGGTGAAGAATGAGGTCTGAACTGGATAAAAAAATAATAATAATAGCTTTCACTTTTTGTTTTTAGAGAGAGATTTTTGCTATAGGGCACCTGTGCTTGCTGAAAAGACAGAGAGACAAAGAGACAGAAAGCAATAAATCATCCCTGATGGGGATGGCCATGCCACAGTCCCCTCTCCTCTGTTCTCCTCTTGGGATTTTGGACACGCATGCACATGAATCTGGTGTGAGTTTTAAGCTGCTAGATCTGGGACTTGAACTGTGGTCGACTGTGGAGATCCAGTGATATAACCATTATGCAATCTGCTGGTCCCAAGCTATCACATATTAATAAGTTAATGTGTACCAGACTCTATGCTCACTGTGCTACACACTATATATTATACATTATCTGATAGAGTCCTACAAAGATTATGGTACTATCTCCAATTTATTGATATGCTACAGGTTTACAAGCATGGACTTACTGGGAAGATGGTGGGATTCAGGTCCCAGGAAGTCAGTTATGAGTATAATCTACACTGAACTAGTTTGAGCTCAGCTTCACCTTTATGTTCCCTCCTATATGTGGCTGACCAAAGATTTAGGAGTAATGAGGGAATGGTTTAATTTTACAAGATTACTACCTTATATACATGCAAACTCAAATTTTCAAAATTAAAATTTCTTTTAGACTTTAAAATATGAAGTAAGCAACACATATTCATTAAGAAACACAAGGAAGAGAAAAATAGTTACCTTTCACTCAAAACCACTGTTGACTATAAAACATTCCTTTTAAGTTCTTTTCATTTAGTAAAGTATCTCAGTGAAGTTTAAAATTTGGATTATATTGAAATAATGTTTTGGATATATTGAGTTAAATGTTAAAATTAATTTCACACTTTTTAAAAAGAATTACTTAGATTGATTGATTGATTGATTGATTTTAATTTGACCAGAGAAGGATGGAGTGAGAGAAAGAGAAAGTGAGAAAACAAGCTGCCAGTTCGGGACTCGAACTGCAGTTGACCATGTGGGAGTCCAGCGTTCTTAACCACTATGCCACCTGCTCGCCCTACACATGTTTCTTTTTAAACAATTTATTTAACCTTATCATTATTACTATTATTTTAAAATTTGCTGCAGGGCAGGCATGCTCACCAGAGTGAGAAAGAGGGACCGTGAAAAAGCAAAGCCCCCAGGTCCAGGACTCGAACCGCAGTTGACCATGTGGGAGTCAAGTGCCCTAACCACCATGTCACCTGCTGACCTCTCACATGTTTCTTTTAGCTTTTTTTTTAAACAATATTTTTATTGCCATAAGGTATATGTGCTTGGCAGAGTGAGAGAGAGAAAGAAAGCACCTCTCAGTGGGGCATAATCATACCAACAAGTTGTGTTTTTCAAGCCACTGGGGCAGGAATTCGAACACTTGTTGGCCCTGCATGATCTGGCTTCTTGTACACAGTGCTTAACCACTGTTCAAGGGACTGACCTTCTTTTAACCTTTTAATATGACCATTAGAACATTTAAAATTATGTATCTGGCTCACATTATATTTTTATAGTGCTGCTCTAGAATTCTTTCCAGCTTTGACCATTGTGAGTCTTATTGACTTTACTGTGTGTGTATTTTTAGTTTTATCATATTTATTTTAAAAAATTTGCCAGAGTGCTTGTGTATTCACCAGAGACAGACAGAGGAAGAGGGAGAAAGTACCCCCTGATAAAATATGGTTACATCCCAATCCCTTCTCTGTCTCTCTACATTGTCAGGATTTTGAGCTTGTGTGCACACATGTCTGGTGTATTTTTTCAAGTCATCAGGCAGGGATGTGAGCTGTGCAGGTGGCCGGCCATATGGGATCTGGTTCCCTTAACCACCAAGCAGCAGTACTGGTTCTGATATTAAATTATTTTAGACAAATGTGGTCCAATAGAATTTCTGTACTGATGAAAAGTTCTATAATCTGTTCAAAATAGTAACCAGTAATGTCGCTACCGAGTACTTGAAAAATGTCACTAGCATAACAGAACTGCATTTTAAATTTTATTGCTTTTAATTTATTTAAGTATAAATAGCCTCATGTACCTAGTAGCCACTGGACAGCAATGTTCTAGACCTTCTAAAAAATAAAATTTCCATAAACCTTGTCTGCTTTTCTCTTTTTCAGTTGTGTTGGTGTCGAAGAGGAGAAGGCTGCTGACATAGACCTCTACCACTGTCCCAACTGTGAGGTCTTACATGGGCCTTCTATTAGTAAGTAGACCTTATTGTTTCCCAGAGAAGGTGGTCCAGAGGAGAGACAAAGCAAAGGAAACTTGGGAGGGCAAGTGCCTTTGCCTGAGTGCTTTGGATTTGTTTTCCTTAGGAAATAGCAGAAGTGTATGTGTACACACACACACACACACACACACACACACACACAGGTCCCACAGGCCAGCAGTTGCCCCATGGAGAGGATGGAAATGCATAGCTTCACCTCCCTCCCTTGTTAGGGAAAGTACCTATTTCCACCAGAAAGTTTTCTGAGACTGTGAGGGCCTCAACTCCAGATGCTTCAGGGTGTTATTAGAGTAGAAGAAAAGAATGATCTGCTGAGGCCTTTGTTCTTGGATTCATTACCCATAGCCATTCTGATTCACAATCTCGTGTCTTTTTCTGGTTTAGTGAAAAAACGGCGTGGATCTTCAAAGGGGCATGATACACAAAAGGGGAAGCCAGTGAAGACTGGAAGTGCCACATTCATTCGAGAACTCCGGAGTAGAACTTTTGACAGGTGAGAACCCCTGCACCAAGGGCTGGTAAATGTCTGGGCTTTAGGAAGCTGGAACCCATCTCCCAGCTTTCCCAATGGTTATCCCAAATGAAGACCATTTGTGGGTGTCTTCAGGACTTTGTAAGTTTGGGTAAGTGCCTGAGAATCAGTAGCTAGAGTTTCATTTGATGTACACAGAATATTTAGGCCCACTTTTAGAAACTTTTGGTAGTTGGGAGGCAGCATTTGCCCAAGTCAAGAGAGGATACTTACATTAAGGAATGCTAGAACTATATAGAGTGTTAAAGATTAGAAAGTTAAATTCTCTCATTGTATATAAGAGTAAACTTTTTAAAAATAAAAAAGTTTTGAGAGGTAATGTATTTCTTTTATGATTAAAGAGTCTTTGGGAGGGCTGGCTGTGTGGTACAATGTTTAGGGGAGTTAGATTACACTGGCTGACAACTGAATTTCAGCCTTGTCAACTTGATGAACACACCAAGTGTGCATACATGTGCCCAAAATCCTGATGGGAAGAAGAAATGGAGGAAAAAGGATTGCCAAACACATCTTATTGCCAGTTGTTTTTTGTTTTCTATTTCTTTTGAAAAAATTTAGCTGGGCTTATTATTTTTAATTTGCCAGAGGTCACGTTCGTCAGAGATAGACAGACAGAAAGGGAGAAAGACTCTCTCGTGGGGAATGGTCATGCCACAATTCCTTCTTCTCTATCTTTCTCTCTTGGGATTTTGGACATACATATACACATGCGTGGTGTTTTGAAGCCACTGGATATGGTACCCAAATTGTACAGTTGGCCATGTGGTGTCCAGCTCCCTTAACCATGAGGCCATGGATTGGTCCCTAAGCTAGTCTTATTAAAAACCTTTTTAATTATAATTTTTAATTGACATATAGTTGTACATATACATCTTTTAAAGCCCCAGTGACATTGGGGCCGGTAGGTAGTATCAATCAATATCTTTACAGTATAATTATGAAATAAATTATTTAGTTGCGACAACTTCTATGCCGGAGTCCCATCCCTTTCATAAATCTTTTGACTATTAAGTTTATTCTTTGTGATGAGTTCATTCTTTGCTGAACAACTTTAAGTGTTAAAAATTTAGGGGCTGGTAAGTGGTATGGTGGTTAAGGGCTCTGGACTCACACATGGCTGACTGCAGTTTGAGTCCCAGACCTGGTGGCCTGCTTTCTCAATTTCTCTCTCTCTCTCTCTCTCTCTCTCTCTCTCTCTCTCTCTCTCTCTTTTTCTTTCCCTCCCTCCCTCCCCCTCTAGTCAAATTAAAATAAATAAATTACTTGAATTGGGCAAAAATTACAAGCTAAAAATACTCTCTTTTGCTTGACTATTTTTAAAAAATTTATTCATTGTCATTTTATTTTTACTTTTTTTTTTTTTAAAGTTGACTAGAGAGAGGCAGAGAGAGATGGAAAGTGAGAAAGCAAGCTGCCAAGTCCAAGACTTGAACTGCTATCAGCCATGTGGGAGTTCAGCCACCTTCTTTTGCTTGACTTTTAATTCATTGGAGCATTTTCAGATTTCCTGCAGCTGAAGTGGTATTTTGAATGTGTTTCTGCAACTAAATTTTTAAAAATTTGTTTGTTTATTTAAAGGTGGTGAGTCTCCTCTACTCTAGACTCCTCAGGTCCCTTTTCCAAAGTCAATCAATTTCTTTTACATTCTTTCAGAAAGTTTTCACTTATGCAAACATATATAGTCATGTGTTGCTTAATGATGGGGATACGTTCTGAGAAACGTACTGTTAGGCAATTTCATAATTTTTAAAGACTTATTTATTTATTTAATTCCATTTGTTATTATTTTTTTAATTTGACCTGAGAGAGACAGAAAGAAAGGGGAAGAGAGAAAGCAAGCTGCCAGGTCTAGGACTTAAACTGTGGTTGGCCTTATGGGACTCTAGTGCCTTTAAACACTATGCCACCTGCTGACCCCAGTAATTTCATCTTGTGAGCATGACAGAGTGTACTTATACAAACTTAACATGGTATAGCCTACTACACTCCTAGCCTCTGTGGTATAGTCTATTATAATCTTATGAGACTACTGTTGTAGTCCACTGTTGACTGAAACATCATGATGTGGCACATTAGTATATTTTTTATGTATCCCTGCCTTTTTTCCCCCCTTCTTTCTTCTCTCCTCTCCTTTTCTTCCTTTCGTATCACCAGAGGATATGTGCCCTCATCAGAAAGACAGAGAGAGAGAAAGCACCCCCCAAATGGGGGCATGGTCACACCATAGTCCCTTCTCCTCCATCTCTCCATCCTGTTGGGATTTGAGGCCTGCATGCATTCACTCAGCATGTTTTTTCAAGACACTGGGGCTAGATTCAAATCACAGTTGGCCATTTGGGATCCAGCTCCATAGCCAATATGCTATGGAGTTGGCCATGTTTTTCTTTTATTGATACAAATGGAAAGACAATTTTTATTAATTTTGCTTTTTAAAAATCTAGATTATTTATTTTGGAGATCAATCTGTAACAACACATGCAGATGTTCTTTTTTCATGGATTACATTATATGGAAATGCATTTTATTTATTTAATTTGTCTGATGGTGTGTGTGCTCATGAGAGAGAGAGAGAGAGAGAGAGAGAGAACTCCCCAGGAGGAATGGTCACACTACAGTCTCTTTTCCTGCATTTCTCCCTCCTTTGGGGATTTTAGACATGCACACATACATGCCTAGTGTGTGTCTCAAGTCGCTGGGTCCAGGACTTGAACCATGTAGTCGGCCCTATGGGATTCATCTGCCTTAACCCTCATGTCATTGACTGGCCCAGAAATGCACTTTATTTAACCAGTCCTCTATTGATGAACTTTTAAGTTGAATCTAGTGTTTTTGCTGGTAGAAAAAAAAAATGCTCCTGTGAAAATCTTTTATACTTAAGTTTTTGCATATGTGTTGAGTGTATTTGTAGATTTACAGTCTGAAAGTGAATTATTAGGCCAAGGGGTATATGTTTTAAAAATACTTATAAATGTTGCCAATTGTTGGCCCCTGTTAGCAATTTTTTTATCTTTCAGATAGATTAAAAAATGAAATCTTGGGGCCAGCAGATGGCGTGGTGGTTAAAGGCAGTAAATTCCCACATGGCTGACCATAGTTTGAGTCCTGGACCTGGTGGCTTGCTTTCTCACTTCCCCTTTCTTTCTTTCTCTGTCTCTGTTTGGTCAAATTAATAATAATAACTATAATAATAACAATAAGTGGGATTAAATAAACACATAATTTAAAAAATGAAATATTGGGGCCAGTAGGTGGTATAATGGTTATGTCCCTGGACTCCCACATAGTAGACCACAATTTGAGTCCTGGACCTGGCTGCTTAAAACTCAAACCAGGGGATCAACAGATGGTGTAATGGTTATGTTGCTGGACTCCCACATAATTGACCATGGTTTAAGTCCAGAGCTGGTGGCTTAAACCTCATGCTGGGTGTGAGCACACGCATGCCTAAGATCCTGAGAGGAGAATGGAGGAGAAGGAATTGTGGTATGACCATCCCCCTGGGCAGTGATTTCTCACTTTCTGTCTCTTTGTCTGTCTCTCAGGCGAGGGCATGCATCCTATTGCAAAAAATCTCTCTCTTAAATAAAAATAAATAAAAACCAAAACAAAACAAAAACAACTCATGCCGGGAAATATACGTGTATGCCCAAAATCCCAAGAGGGGAATGAATGGAGGAGAAAGGATTGTGGTATGACCATCTCCCTTGGGGGATGATTTCTTGCTTTCTCTCTGTCACTCTCTGTCTCTCCTGTGAGTGCACACACCCTATAGCAAAAATCGCTCTAAAAAAAATGAACTCTTGTTTTCACTTCTATTTGTTTAATTGTGAAGGAGGTAAGTAGATTTTTATGCATTTATGAGACATTTTTATTTCTCTATTAACAGCTTGCTTGTGTTGACAATTTTTTTCTTGATTTCTTCTAAAGTTTATTTCCTCCATGAGAGAGAGAGCGAGAGAAAGGCAGAGAGACAGGTACTCCCAACAGGGTCTTCATACTGCAGTTCATCCTTAGTCTCAACCAACGTGGATCACAGACATGTGTATGTGCTTCGTGTGCTGAGGGAGAGCCTGGGATTTGAACCCAGGACTTTACTTTCTTTTTTTTTTTAAGTTAACTTCTTTTTTAAAAAATTAAAAAAATTTTATTTATTAAAAAATAATTTTTTATATATTTGATCACATTATGTAGCTGAACCCAGGACTTTTCTTATGTGTTACAACTGCACTACCACCTGCCCAGTGTTGCCATATTTTTTGTTATGTTATTATTTCTTACTGATTTATAATAACTTTCCTTGCAGAAAATTTTAGTTTTTGTATAATTAAATTTATTACTATTTTTTAGAGAGATTTTTGCATTAGGGCATATACACACTCATCAGAGAGACAGAGAGACAGAGAGACAGGAAGAGAAATTACCCCCAAAGAGGATGGCCATGCCACAATCCCTTCTCCTCCAGTCTCCTCTTGGGATCTTGGGCACACACACATATGCACGCCTGGCATGAGTTTTAAGTTGCCAGGTCCAGGACTCGAACCACTGTTGACTATATGGGAGTCCAGTGATGTAACCATTATGCCATCTGCTGGTCCTAATTTATTACTATTTTAAATGACTGGTTATACCACGATCACTTTTCCTCCATTTCTCCTTCCTGTTAGGATTTTGGGCATACATGCACATGTGCCTTGTGTGTTTTTTTAAACCACCAGGGCTGGGATTTGTTTTTGTTTTTGTTTTTGTTTTTTAAGAGTTTTTTTTTTTTGTTTGTTTGTTTTGTTTTTTTGCTACAGGGCGTGTGCGCTTGCCAGACAGACAGAGACAGACAGAAAGCAAGAAATCACCCCCCAGGGGGGATGGCCATGCCACAATCCCTTCTCCTCCATTCTCCTCTCGGGATCTTGGGCACGCACGCACACGCATCCGGCATGAGTTTTTTTTTTTTGGAGAGGTTTTCACTATAGGGCGCGTGCGCTTGCCAGACAGAGAGAGAGAGAGATAGAGACAGAAAGCGAGAAATCACCCCCCAGGGGGGATGGTCACGCCGCAATCCCTTCTCCTCCATTCTCCTCTTGGGATCTTGGGCACGCATGCACACGTGCCTGGCATGAGTTTTAAGCCACCGGGTCCGGGACGTGAACCGCGGTCAACTACGTGGGAGTCCAGCGACATAGCCATTACGCTAACTGCTGGTTCCCTAGGGCTGGGATTTGAACTGCAATCCACCATGTGGGATCTGGCTCCCTTAACCACTAGGCCACAGCAACAGGCCATGCTTTACAATTTAATCTTTGGGCCATCTAAAAATATATAAAGTCTGAGATAGATATGAGCTTAATACATTTGTCTCAACTTACCAAATAATCTATCTTTTTTTCAGCATGAGTTTTTAAAAACTCCTATTTTCTAGTCAACTAAGTATGTGTGTTGAGAAAGTGGTTGTAAAAAATGCAATTTTAAACTTTACTTATTCATTTATTTCACAAGAGAGAAAGAGACAAGCAATCCTAATAGAGCTTTCATGCAGCAGTCGACTCTTGGCCTCAGCCAGCCAAGGCTATGGGCATGTATGAATGCCCAGTATGTATAGGGAGATCTTGAAATGTGAAGCTGGAACCTTCTCATGTGGTTCAGAATCATGGAGCATTGTGTTATTATAGCCTGACCTGTTTTGTTTTGTTTTGTTTTGTTTAATCAGTATTTTAAGTTTTTGCTATAGGGTGCATGTGCTTACCAGAGAGACACACAGAGAAAGACAGGAAAGCAAGCAATCACCTCCCAGGAGGGATGGCCACGCCATAATCCCTTCTCCTCCCTTTTGGGGATTTTGGGTATGCATGCACGTGTACCTGACTGACGTGTTTTTCAAACCCTGGCTCTGAGACTGGAACAGCACAGATGGCTATGTGGGATCTAGCCCTCCCCCCCGCCCACCTACTGGCCCCTGTCAATGTTTTAAATTGGGTGATGTTACTCTGGGCTAGAACAAATCACCCAAAGTTGTTAGACAACTACTTCTTGGGCAGACTGTTGACTGATATCTTTCTTTGCCATCTAGAGATGAATTCTCTATTGACAATATATTCCCCACTTCTGCCAGTGACTTGGCTTCTTGCCTTGTACAGGTCATCTCTATACTGGCACATGAGGTTTAGGCCATTAGTTACCAGCCCACAGGCCCCCTCAGGAAGACCCCACCCTTCAGTGAATGGCAGCATCCAGTAAGGCCTTTAGTGGGCAGGCCTTGTTGGGCTTATGCTTTCTCTACTATGGTCCACAGCTCAGATGAAGTGATTCTGAAGCCCACTGGAAATCAGCTGACTGTGGAATTCCTAGAAGAGAACAGCTTCAGTGTGCCCATCCTTGTCTTGAAAAAGGATGGATTGGGGATGACACTGCCTTCGCCATCATTCACTGTGAGAGATGTGGAACACTATGTTGGTAAGACACCACAGACCCTCTTAACTGTCACATTGTTCATTCCTGTTAAGACCTATGTCCCTTTCCCTCCAATTTACCTTGTATTTCCTTTCTAACCATCTTGGGAATCTGAGGTGAGGTACCTTGCCAGAAGTCACTTTTTAGTAAAGATAGAGCCAAATCCTGAACTCCTTTCTCCTCTTAACAGACCACACTGAGCCCTGTTTTTTTTTTTTTGTTTGTTTGTTTTTTGTTTTGTTTTTATTTTTGTTTTTGTTTTTTTGTAAACTGGGGAATTCTAGGAATAGTAGTATTTCTATCCTGTGTTGAGAGAAGAAAGCCCTTGACTCTTGTGGTTATTTGTCAGTTGTTGTGTAGGCATGCGTTTTTGGGGAGACAAAAAGAAGTAGTGAGGAAGCAGGGCCTAGGTAGGTAAACTGTGTTATGTTTCAAGCTGTGTGCCAAGTAGTTCCATAGCCCTAGTAGGCCTGGGCATAGCACACAGATCTAAATAAATTGTGATAAATTCCCCAGCCCTTGAATATACATGCATATACATACAGTGTCTGAATATTGAAGTTTCTTTTTTATTTTTATTTTTTTAGGTTTTTGTCTTGGGGCATCTGCACTCACTGGAGAGACAGTGAGAAATCACACCCCAGGGGGGATGGCCTTGCTGCAGTCCTTTCTTTTCTATCCTGCTCTCATGATTCTAGGCACGTACACATGTACCCAACATGATTTTCAAACTGCTAGGTCTGGGACTCAAACCACAGTTGGTCATGTGGGAGTCCAGTGCCTTAATCATCATACCATCTGCTGGCCCCTGAATATAGAAGCTTTGAGTGTAAGACCATCCCAGGGACTTAAGGGGATGAGACTATGTTTTCCAGTCTCTGAGAACACTTGGTGTAGAACACATCTCTTTACTGCAGGATCTGACAAAGAAATTGATGTCATTGATGTGACCCGCCAGGCTGATTGCAAGATGAAGCTTGGTGATTTTGTGAAATATTATTACAGTGGGAAGAGAGAGAAAGTCCTCAATGTCATCAGTTTGGAATTCTCTGATACCAGGTAGGCATGGCACGGGTAACAAAATGTCTGACAATGCGCCTGTAACTTGTGATATACTGAGTACATATTCCTTTCCTTCTGATGATTTCTTCGTTTAGGATGGGGCGCTGGGTTATCATTTTTATGATAGCTACTCATAATAACCAGGTCACATTGCTTCACCATAGTTCCTGTGTAGGTTACATTGTAGCTATTTTTTATTAATTTTTGTCTCCACTACCTAGGGCACCTTTTTTGACCTTTGTCTGGTATTTTGATTTTAATGCGGTCTCTGCCTTAACTGCTAGGATTAAGTCCTCTGTTCATGGAAATAGATTTAGTAAAATTACCTCTAAGTAGTTTCTGTAAGGATAAGCTTTCTTAGATTTAAAAAGAAAAAAAGTTACAGTCATGCTTCACTTAAGAAGGGAATACATTCTGAGAAATGTGTTATTGGCAATTTCATCATTATGTGAACATCATGAAGTGTGCTCACACAAACCTTAGTGATGTAGCCTACTATATACCTAGGCTTATGGTATAGCCTATTGTTTCTAGGCTATAAACATATACAGCATTTTACTGGACTGAATACTTTAGACAGCTGTAGCAATGGTAAGTATGTATGTATATAAACATAGAAAAGGTATAGTAAAAATGTAGTATAAAAGGTGAAACATAGTACACCTATATAGAGTACCTGCCATGAATGGAGCTTGCAGAATTGGAAATTTCTCTTCATGAATCCATGAGTGACTGATGAGTGAATGGGAAGGCCTAGGACATTACTATACATTACTATAGACCTTATAAACACTGTACACTTAGGCTATACTAAAAAATTCTTATATAAAAAATTCTTCAGTAATAAGCTTAGCTTTCTATAATTACTTTATAGACTTAATTTTTAAAAAGAATTATTTATTTTTATTTATCATTATTGCTATTTTTAATATGCTACAGGGCATGTATGTTCTCCAGAGAGAGATGGAGAGAGAGAGAGACAGAAAAAGTGAAAAAGCAAGCCACCAAGTCTGAGACTCCACCACTCCACCTGCTGACACCTATAAACTTAATTTTTTAAAAAACTTTGACTTTTGTAATAACACTTAGATTAAGACACAAACATGTTGTATACTTGCACAAAATATATTTTCTTTTTCTAAGAGTTATTTTATTTAACTTTACTTACTTATTTGGAGATGTTTTTGCTATAGGGCGTGTGCGCTCGCCAGAAAGAGAGACAGAAAGCAAGAAATCACCCCCCCCATGGGGAATGGCCACGCTGCAATCCCTTCTTCATTCTCCTTTTGGGATCTTGGGCATGTATGCATATGCTCCTGGTGTGAGTTAAGCCACCGGGTCCGGAACTTGAACCATGGTCGACTACCTGGGCATCCAGTGACATAGCCATTATGCCATCTGCTGGCCCCATTAACTTTATTTATTTATTTATTTTAATTTGACCAGAGAGGGACACAGTAAGAGATAGAGACAGAAGAAAGGTCAGAAAGCAAGCCACCAGGTCTGGGACTTGAACCATGGTCAGCCATGTGGGAGTGCCATGCCCTTAACCACCATGCCACCTGCTAGCCCTTATATTTTTCTTTATATCCTCATCCTATAGGCTCTTTTCTTAACTTTTTTTTTTAATTGGAGGGCTCATGCACTTATGAGAAAAGGAGAAAGCACTCACCATAGGAAATAGTGACATCACAATCCTTTCTCCTCCTTTTCTTCCTCCTTTCACATATGCACACATACCAGGTGTATTTCTCAAGTTGCCAGGTCCAGGACTCGAACCACACAGTCAGCCATGTGAGATCTGGCTGCCATAACCACCAGGTCATGGAGTTGGCCCCTAGAGGCTTTTTTCTATTCCTATTTTTTTTGCCATATGGTGCTTGTGCTTGCTGGAGAGAGACAGACAGAAGAGAGGGGAAATGAAAAATCACCCCCCAGGGAAAATGGCCATACTGCAGCCCTTCTCCATACTCCTCTTGGGATTTTAGGCATGCACACACATGCGCTTAGTATGATTTTTAAGTTGCCAGGTCCAGGACTAGAACCATGGTTGGATATGTGGGAGTACAGTGCCTTAACTACCTGCTGGCCCCCCCTATTTCTAACATTTTTAAACGTTTTTTACATTTTAAACTTTTTGTTAAGCACTAAGAGACATACACACTAGCTTAAGCCTAAACAGAGTCAGGATAAGCAGTATCATTGTCTTCTAGCTTCACATCTTAGCCCACTAAAAGGACCATGACGAACAAAACAACACAAGGTTAGATCAAGTACAAGAGGAAATGATGTGATGAGGAGATGCGATAAATCTGAAATGTACAAGGCTATTGCTGGTATAATATGACATAGTGTTTTACAGTTAATTTTTAAAATAAATAGAAGGAGTACACTCTAAAATAATGACAAAAAGTATAGTAAATACATAAATCAGTAATATAGTCATTTATTATTATTATCAAGAAACCAGTAATGTAGTCATTATTATCAAGTGTTCGATAACATAGTATATGCTATACTTATGTGTCTGGCAGCACAGTAGGTTTGTTTAAACCAGGAACACCATGAACACGTAAGTATAATGCATTACGCTGTGATGTTATGTTGGCTGTTACATCACTAGGTGATGGGAAATTTCAGCTTCATTATAATCTTACAGAACTGTAGTCATATATGTGGTCCATCATTGATATACCATTAAGTGGTATATACCTCTATATAACACACTTTAAATGATTCTCTCTTGTCTTATGTATGCAATAGATATGTGTGCTCTTCTTTATACTCAGAACTGTGGGAAATATCAAGAAATCATAACATATATTTGCCCTTACAAAGCTTATTGTCTGAGTATTTTTATTTTTACTTTAATTTTGAAATAATTATAGATTCACAGGAAGTTGCAGAAAAGTGTACACAGAGTTCCTGTATACTCCTTCAGCCAGTTTCCTACAGTGGTAACATGGTTATAGTACAATATTAGGATTCTTGCTGTTGTTTTTCAGATCAAGGTTAAACAAGGATGTGTTAAAAACTGTGTTTATTGGGGCCAGCAGGTGATGTGGTTAAGGGTGCTGGGGCTCCAATATGGCTGCCTGCGGTTCAAGTCCCGGACCTGGTGGCTTGCTTGCTCACTCTCTCTCTCTCCCTCTCCTTCTTTTGTTCTGTCCCTCTTTGGTCAAATTTAAAAATAAATAAATAAATAAATAAAGTTAAAATAATTATTTTCAAAAAAACCCACTTTGTTTATACTTTCATCTTTTTTTTGCCTTTTATTTTTCTTTCTCAGATTAATTAAATTCACATTTTACATAAAGTCCCCATTATGATGTATACAATATACATATATGTATATAGTTTTCAACAGAGAACTCTACATTTTTTGGTGTTAAATGATTCTTCCCTTTGACCCTCACGCCCACTCTCTACCACCCACTCCCTACCACCCACTCCCCTCCCTTACAGCCTCTGGTATCTACATTTATCCTTTCCGCTATCATATCTTCAGATCTTTCTCCTTCTGCCAGAGTGCTGATATATATTTTTTTCATTGCACATCTTTACAGTGTACAACATGGTTTTTCCCAGCATGAGTACAGTTCACATTAGTCAAGATAATGATACCACCACATACATCATCATCAACAGACCACCCTTCATCCCTGTGTCCATCAAGCGTGATGTTCGTTCCGTGAATCCCTCCCCTCCGCCCTCCATCACTCATTCCCATTACCTCTCCCATACTGTCTCCAGCACCCGCAGTTGCCATCCCTGCGACCGTACCCTCCAGTTCTTTCTCCCTTTTTTTTTTTCCTTTTTCAATTATCAGCTCATAAAGTTTTCCACAATAGGGAACATAGATTCTATTCAGGGTTGGGTCAAGGGTGGGTCCCGTGCAGTTCCGCAATTGTAGGTGAGTCTCCCTGGAATACAGTTTCAGGAAAGCGGTTCTGGTAAGCAGAGATGGTTATCAGTTGATGCGGCACAGCATCCATCCTGTGATTACCGGGAATGATGTTGTGGGGATCTGCAGCGTGAGTCATCCTCGAGTATATGGCTTCCTTAAGAATGGTAGAATAGTTCTTGTTTTTCCCTGAGGTAATGCAGGGCTCGTAACCATCATCTTCTTACTGCCCATAGGCAGCGAAAATCCTCCTATACAATATATTTCTCAATTGGTTTAAGACATCTAAAATTTCTTTCTGTTGCTTATATTTGCAAGATCTTAAACCTTGTTTTCGGCTTCAGTTTGCCGCCTGCGACCGGCGGCTACGCGCAGGTGCCGGCCCGGCGGCCACTCAGAGGCCCAGGGGCCACACGCAAACCCGGCGGCTGCGCACAGGCACAGGCCCGGCTGCCACGCTCAGGCCTGGCGGTCACGTGCAGGCCCGGTGGTCACGCACGGGCGCAGGCCCGGCTGCCACGCACAGGCCTGGCGGCCACGCACAGGCCCGGCGGTCACGCGCAGGTGCAAGCCCGGCAGCCACCCTCAGACCTGGCGGCCACGCGCAGGCCCGGGGGCCACGCGCAGGCCCGGCGACGACGCGCAGGCCCGGTGGCCATGTGCTGGCCCAACGGCCACACGCCAGCCCCGAGCGCGCGAATGTGCCCGGGACCCATCGCCACCTCCCGCTCTCCCGCCCGGCCAGAGAAAGGAAGGACGGCGACCTCGGCCGATCTGCGCCGCCGGCCCGCGTCGGCGCCGAGCGCGGGACACACCCAGCGCCAGAGAGGCAGCAGGGGCTGGGCGGTCCGGGCCGCGGCACACGGAGCAGAGGAGAGCCCCGCGCCCACCACCGCTGCGCGCCTATACTTTCATCTTGAAAAACTATTTGAGGTAACTTAGAGAGATGCCAAGAGGAAAATTGGAACAAAAGGAAAAATAAGGGCAGAGAAATAGGATGTGTCTAATGGGTCATCTGTAAATAAAATACATGTATTAAATGTCAGGATAGTTAGTAGAGATGGACTGCAGAGTTTTCACTGAATTTTCCAACAGACTAAACAAATAGGATAGTGCAGTATTTTAAGATTTGTTGTTTTGCATAGGATAAAAACAATCAGATGTTTCAGAGAAATAATTCTTTACCTGGAACTAAGCTCTGAGAGGTTTCTCTAAGTTGTTTCTCCCAAAGACACAATAGGAAGGGGACAGTATAATAACGGTGATCCACCAAGTACCAGGTGAGTAGTCTGGGTCAGGGGAGTAATATGAGCATTTTGTGGAGGAAATGACCACCTTCAACAGGGGAAGGATGTGGAGCTGGGATTTGGGACTTCTTAGGCTGAGACCCACTTGCCTCCAGGTTCTTTTGGGGTGATATTTCCACATAAGTACTCTATCAAGGTTGCTGATTCATTTTGCTGAAATAGGTGTCCCATGTGTCTTTGGGGATTGTATGGAGAGAACCTGTTCTGTGTCTTGGCTGTCACTGAAATATAGGGTATTTTATTTGTTTCAACCTTCAATTCTCAATCAACTGACATCTTCTGTGCACCCCTTTCTTGCTAGACTTTCTAACCTTGTGGAGACACCCAAGATTGTTCGAAAGCTGTCCTGGGTCGAGAACTTGTGGCCAGAAGAGTGTGTCTTTGAGAGACCCAATGTGCAGAAGTACTGCCTCATGAGCGTGAGGGATAGCTATACAGACTTTCACATTGACTTCGGTGGCACCTCAGTCTGGTACCATGTACTCAAGGTAGGAATGGATATGACTTCTGAAGGCAGCCAAATCTTAGGCCTCCTTATTTGTGTCAGGTAGCAGCACAAAACAGGCTGCTGAGACCTATGTTCCCCCCTCCCAGGTTCTGTTTGGGTGACATTTCCACATAAGTACTCTATCAAGGTTGAGTACTTGATAAATGTGCCATATGTGATATTGATTTGATGCTGATGCTTAATCAAATAATTTTTTTTAGCAATAGCAGATGCCTAAGGTTTTCCCAACCATTACCTTTTTTTTAAGTTTATTTATTCCATGAGAGTGAGGGAAAGGTGCAGAGGTGAGAATGAGGCTCACCCAACAGTGTCCTCATGCCACCATCTATCCCCAGTCTTTGCCACCCCAGGCATGTAGGCATGTGCCCAATATGTACAGAGAGACTCCAGGACACAAACCTGGGATCTTCTCATGTGGGCTTGGTGTCATGGAGTGTTGTGTTAACTGTTGTGCTTTGGCTACTGTCTCCTAACTGTTACCTTCTTAATTGGACCAATTCATACTCCTACAACATGTATGGAAATGTCCATGTTTACTTCATAAATTCCTGGTATTATGAAAAACTTCTCCTTCCCTGCAATTTTGTTGAGATTTTATTTATTTATTTATTTATTTATTTATTTATTTATTTATTTTTAAGGAACATACCATTGTTTTTATTATAGAGGATATAATTTAAATACAGATTGGGTATGCCTTAACTGAAGCACTTGGGACCAGAAATGTTCAGAGCACTTTGGATTTCATGTTTTTAGATATTGGAATATTTGTAAATATTCCATAACATAACAAGAAAACAAGTGCGCATAGCAAGATATCTTGGTGATGGGCCCCAAGTTTAAATATAAGATGTATAAACTTGGTGTATATGTTTTGTATACATCTTATACTCGTAACCTAAGGGTAATTTTATACAATATATTGTATTGCAACTTTTTAAAGAAGGGTCTCACTGTTACTATCCTCCTGCCTCAGCCTCCCAGATTGGACTACAAGTGTACACCACCATGCTTTGTTTGTTTGTTTTTGCTTGTTTTGCCAGAGGGCATGTGTGCTTGCTAGAGAGATAGGGAGAGGAAGAAAGCATCCCCAGTGGGGCATGGTCATGCCATAATACCTTCTCCATTTCTCCATCCTGTTGGAATTTTGGACACTCATGTACATGCACCCAGGATGTTTTTCAGCTGCTGGGGCTGGAATTCTAACCATACAGTTAGCTATGTGGACCCAGCTTTCTGATCTCTAGGCAGGTCTGGCTCTTTTTTTTAAAAAAAAACACATGGTCTTGCTGTGTTGGCCAGGACAACCTTAGGCTCACAGACTTTCAAAATCACTGGGGTTACAGGTACATCATTTTGATTATGACTCATCACTTGAGGTCAGGTGTGGAATTTTCCACTAATGGTTTTATGATGGTGCTGAGAAAGTTTCAGATTTTGGAGCATTTTGTATTGGGTTGTCAGGAAAGTCATGATGCATTTTTCATCGTAAACTTCCTTACAATCTAATATTTTGTATTTTTAGATTAGGGATACTTGTAGTCATTTAACTGTCACCATAGTCAATATAGAACATATATGAAGTCTTCTTTTTTAAGGTTTTTGCCATAGGGCTCACCAGAGAGAGACATAGAGAGATGATGAGAAGGAAAGTGAGAAATCACCCCCTGCCTAGGGAAGATGACACAACTGCAATCCCTTCTCCAGTCTCCTCCCTGGGATTTTGGGCATGCACACACATATACCAGTGTGATTTTCAAGCTGCCAGGTCTGGTACTTGAACCACAGTTAATCATATAGAAATCCAGCACCTTAACCACCATACCACCTGCTGGTCCCTATATTCAGTCTTTTTAAAGTAAGGATTCCTATAGAAAATTTCATTTTTAGTGGTTGTTACAATTTTGTAAATAGTGTACTAATTGTCAGTGACTGTAAAAGATATTTGAGGTCTGGAAAACAAATTTCTTAAATATATATTTTTGCTATTTTTGTCTTAGGGTGCATGCACTCACTGAAGAGAAAGACAGAGAGAAAGTGAGAAATCTCCCCCACCCCTGGGAGTTAATGGCCACATTGCAATCCCTTCTCCTCTAGTCTCTTCTCAGGATTTTGGGCATGCACATATATTCATCCGACATGTTTCTCGAGTTGCCAAGTCTGGGACTCAAACCACAGAGATGGACATGTGGAATCCAGAGTCTTAACTACCATGGCATCTGCTGGCCCCAAATTTCTTGATTAATTTTTTAAGTTTTTTTTTTTTTTTTTTTTTTTTTTTTTTTTTTTTTTTTTTTTTTGCCACATGGCATGTTTACTCATCGTAGAGAGAAAGAAACAGAGACAAGGAGAGGGAAAGTGAAAAATCCGCCCCCCCCCCCAGGAGGGATGGCCACTCTGCAGTCTCTTTTCTGTTTTCTTCTTGGGATTTTAGGCACCCACACATACATATCTGGTGTGATTTTCAAGCTGCAGGGTCTGGGACTTGAATAATAGTTGACATGTGGTAGTACAGCACCTTAATCACCATGCCACTCAGCCCTATACTTTTATTTTTCACTATCATTCATGCTGTTTAGTTTTCTTATAAAAAATGCCAAGGAAAGAGCTGAAAACTTAGATTATGTCTGCTGTCTAAATGATCAACAAATCCTCAACTTGTATCCATTGAATTATGAAGAAATTAGACATGTAAATAAAAGTGCTATTATGCAAATGTTAGACTTAAGTTTTATAGAAAAATTGCAAAAATAATGGGAAGAACTACTGTGTGCCCTTCACTTATATTCTCTATGGGTTGCCATTTTATTATATTCTCTTTCTTTATAGCAAGCATAATAGAATGGCCTTTATTATATACATATCTATGTGTACATATATATGTTTTCTTATGAGACGTTTGAGAGTAGTTATAGACTGATGTTCCTTTATCTCTTTATAATTTATTGTGTAATTCTTAATAACAAAGGCATTCTCTTAATCACAGTATAGATATCAAAATCAGGAAATTGACATTGATAAAATATTAGCTAATCTACAGATCTGATTCGGATTTTTCCAATTGTGCAATAGATATTTCTTATGTTGTTGGAATTTATTATTGTGAAATCAGTCAAGGTGAGGTAATTTGTGCTAGTGGATTTTTGTTTGTTTGTTTATTTTTGCCAAATTATCTCTTATGATTATCTAAATAAAACACATGAGCAAAGATTTCTTTTAAATTTTTTTCTCTTTAAATTTATTTATTTTTTACATTAATTCACTATACATCATTACAGCATACAAATGAATTTTCCATCCAAAATACACTGTGTATTGGCTCAATCAAGCACATCAACATACATGTTTTCAGCAAATATTTTTCCAATTCTTATGTCTTGTATACTTTGTTTTTTGTTTTGCCATCCTTGATTCCTTATCCCTCACCCTCTGCCATGTCCCACCCTCCTCCCACATTGTCTCTGGTATCCATGGTTGCTTTCTATGCCTTTCCCCCCATTTAATTGATTTGCTAATGAACTTAATTAGTCTAAATATATCCAATAGCTAGCACAGCTGATATATACCTATACATGAACCCGAGTCTGACTTTAGGCATAAACCCCAGTGAGTAGAATGAACATATTATAAAGTAGTACCCAGCTGGGGCTATATAGCTTACTGCAGTCATCAAATATGCATTTTTCTTTAAATTTCTATATGAACAGTTTTACTATTTTTTTTCCTCCTGCAACTTTTTTTTTTAATTACTTAACATTCATTCCCTGAGCATCATCACAACGTATTAAATGTGGTTTCCCATCTAGAATAAACTGCATAGTGGCTTAATCATGCATGTCATCATCAATAATATTCCATTTCTACTTTCATACATATGTATACGTATATATATGTTTTTTACCCCATGTTTGACCCTCTGCCCTTTCCCACTCACTTACTACACTATCTCTGCTATATACAGTTGTCTTCCATTCCTTTTTCCCCAACATTTTGTTGATCACACAATATCATAAGTAATCTAACTACTTTCAGCAGGTAATTTCAAGAAGAGTAGTTTTGAACTGGTAATGATATTTCCTTGAAACTTAAAGCCTAGAAACAGGTTAGTATTCTGTTAAAATAGTAGGTACATGCACCTATCAACAGCTCAAGACAGGACAAAAATCCTTTAAAACCGGAAAACAAAGCTTAGGAGAAAAGCAACAATAATTCAGTCAAGTCACAGAATGTTGTTTGATCGGTTCAGTCTCATGTACTTAATCTTTCTTCTGTTAAGGTTCGATCTTCCAGATTGAATTCTGGGATATAATATTCATCTCCAAACATTGTCCCTACAATTAAGTTGCCCATTTTCTTAGTTTTTGAACTCTTATTTCTGTGTGTCTGCATTTAATTTTACTAACATAGCACTCCCTTAAGAGCTTCTTGGAGATCTCGTCTCGTGCTGGTAAATTCTTTCAGGTTTTGTTTATCTGGGAAAGTTCGTGTCTTTTCTTCCCAAGTGAACTATAACCTTGCTGGGTGCAGAATTCTCGGCTGAAATTGCTTTTCCCTTAATACTTTGAATATATTTTCCCATTCTCTCCTCGCTCTCATTGTTTCCGATGAGAGGTCTGCCGTTAGTCTGATGGGATACCCTTTGTAGGTGACTTGCCTTTGTTCTCTTGCCTGTCTTAGTATCTTGTCTTTGTCTGTGGCTTTGGTCAATCTGGCTATAATGTGTCTTGGAGAAGATCTTCTTGGGTTGATTCTATTTGAGGTCCTCTGTATTTCTTGGGACTGAATCTTTGAGTGCCTCTCCAGGTTTGGAAAGTTTTCTTGCAGGATTTCATGGAATAGATTATCAATGCCCTTATGAGTCTCTTCACCCTCTGGGATGCCTATTACTGGATGTTTGGACGTTTCATTGTATCTAGTAATTCTCGTATATTATTCTCAAATTTTGGGGCCATTTTCTCAGTCTTCATGGTGGATTTTTCTAGGCCAGCCATTTTCTCTTCTACATTAGAGATTCTATTTTCTGTATGATCTAGTCTGCTTTTAATACTTTCAAGGGAGATTTTGACTTCTTGTATTATAGCCTTCATCTCTAAGAGTTCCATCTGATTCTTTTGTAAAGTGTGAAATTCCTCTTTTAGATCTTGCATGAATTTCCTCACCTCCTGGAACTCTTCAACTCCTTTCTCCTTCCCCTTTAGCAGTTCCTTGTCTCTCTTCTCTTCCATCTCTGTTAGCTTTGCCATTATGAATGTTCTGAATTCTTTATCAGACATTTCCATGATTTCCATTGAACTGTGTGTGGATGAAGAAGAGCTATCCGTTTCCTTTGTGGGAGAGGTATTTTCCTGCTTCCCCATATTTCTCGTGGTCCTGCAGCGAATTCTAGTCATCTGCTGGATGGTCAGGTTCCTCCCAAACTTGGAAGTTCAATCTGAGGGTCGAGGAGTGTGCAGAAAAGGAAGCAGAGAGAGGGAAACAATACCAACAAAAGCAAAAAAACAGACAAGAAACAGAGAAAAAGAAGAGAAAAACTTTTAAATAAATCTAAAAAAGAAAAATGAATATTCAAAAAATTAGAAAACCACGCGGTGCACATGTGATGCGCGAAATGGCTAGATCGCAGGAGCCATGGTGCTGTCTGTCTCTTGAAGAAGGGCTGTTCTGGGAGGAGGAGAGGGGATTTATTTTTAATTATTTTATTTATTTATTCATTTATTTTTTAGTTTGATCAGAGAGAGACAGAGGGTGAGAGTGAGAGAGAAAGGAAGTGAGAAAGCAAGCCACCTGATTTAGGACTTGAACCCTGGTCGGCCATGTGCGAGTATCCAGCGCCTTAACCACCATGCCACCTGCTGGTCCTGAGAGGGGATTATTAACAAGATAAAGGCCTAGGAGGGGCGGGCAAAAGGGCCCTTTAAAATGCCTCACGTTAAAAAATTCTGAAAAGCAAAAATTAAAAAAAAGACAGAGAAAGAGGACAGAGACAGAGGTAGAGAGAGACAAAGACTGATACAGAGACAGGAGACTTGAAGGGGGTCTTCCTACCATGCAGGTTTTGTGTGCTGGAGGCCCAGTGATCAGTGGGACATCTTCCTTTCTCCCAAAATGGCTAGATGGCGGGAGCCATAGAGCTGTCTGTCTCTTGAAGAAGGGCTGTTCTGGGAGGAGGAGAGGGGATTATTAACAAGATAAAGGCCTAGGAGGGGCGGGCCAAAGGGCCCTGTAAAACGCCTCACCTTAAAAAATTCTAAAAAGCAAAAATTTAAAAAAAGACAGAGAAAGAGAGAGGACAGAGACAGAGGTAGAGAGAGACAAAGACTGATACAGAGACAGGAGACTTGAAGGGGGTCTTCCTACCACACGGGTTTTGTATCCTGGAGGCCCAGTGATCAGTGGGACATCTTCCTTTCTCCCAAAATGGCTAGATCGCAGGAGCCATGGAGCTGTCTGTCTCTTGAAGAAGGGCTGTTCTGGAAGGAGGAGAGGGGATTTTTAGCAAGATAAAGGCCTAGGAGGTGATGGCCAAAGGGCCCTGTAAAACGCCTCACCTTAAAAAATTCTAAAAAGCAAAAATTAAAACAAAAAGAGAGAGAGAGACTAGAGACAGAGGTAGAGAGAGACAAAGACTGATACAGAGACAGGAGACTTGAAGGGGGTCTTCCTACCACGCGGGTTTTGTATGCTGGAGGCCCAGTGATCAGTGGGACATCTTCCTTTCTCCCAAAATGGCTAGATCGCAGGAGCCATGGAATTGTCTGTCTTGTGAAGAAGGGCTGTTTTGTGAGGAGGAGAGGGGATTATTAACAAGATAAAGGCCTAGGAGGGGCGGGCCAAAGGGCCCTGTAAAATGCCTCACCTTAAAAAATTGTAAAAAGCAAAAATTAAAAAAAAGAGTGAGAGAGGACAGAGACAGAGGTAGAGAGAGACAAAGACTGATACAGAGACAGGAGACTTGAAGGGGGTCTTCCTACCACGTGGGTTTTGTATGCTGGAGGCCCAGTGCTCAGTGGGACATCTTCCTTTCTCCCAAAATGGCTTGATCGCAGGAGCCATGGAGCTGTCTCTCTCTTGAAGCTGTCTGTCTCTTGAAGAAGGGCTGTTCTGGCAAGATTTTTTAATATATAAAGTAAATGTGGGAAAATGTAAGGAAATTGATAAAAAATATTTTTATAAAAGGAAAAGAATTATTAGCTTTGATGTCAGGTGTGAGCAGGAACACTCTGTAAATTACATTTAAAGGCAAATACAATTTTTCTTCTCATCACTAATGTGGCCTTCAGCTCTCTTAAGATTGGAATATTGCAATCTGCAGAGGGCATTTTTTTTTTTTGGTATTGCATCTAAAATGGAATACCTGGTGTACATTTGTCCTAAGTTGAACGATTTTGTTTTAAATGTCTCTTCCAAATAGTCTTTGTGAAACTTATGTAAAATTAACGGTGCAAAGTGCATGAGGACCTTATGAAGTTTCCAAATCCTCTTAAAAATGATTCTTAGATGAGTTTGAGAAAGAACTCTGGCATACTGCCATGGTCTTGGAGCATGGGAAAAAATAGCCCTTTGAAGTATTTCTGAGGGACTTTTCTGCAATTTCTTGGTAGTTTTGACTTTTTTTTTAATTTCAGGGTGAGAAGATCTTTTACTTGATACGCCCAACAAATGCCAACCTGACTCTCTTTGAGTGCTGGAGCAGCTCCTCTAATCAGAATGAGATGTTCTTTGGGGACCAAGTGGACAAGTGCTACAAATGTTCTGTGAAGCAAGGACAGACACTCTTCATTCCTACAGGTCTTTTCTGGGTACCTCTGGGCGGGTTTGGGGAAGGTAGAAAGAAAAAGGAAGCTTGTGGTAACGTAGCCAACCCCTTTCTAACTGTATTAATCTGATAATGTGAGATATTTTTCTCATATCAGCTGGAGACTCAAAATCATACTTCAAAAAAAAGTCATGTGTTGGCCAGTAGGCAGTGTGTCACCTGGAGAGGCTGCAGACGAGGGTGTCCGGTAGGAGATGGTCGGACTCTTTTGCATAGGATTTATGTCTACTTGCTAGACAGATAGAATACATAACTCTTAGCTCTATGACTCTAGGGATAGTGATTATGAGGCTGGCATTTTAGACTGTAAATCAGAATGACTTGGTTTGAGGGTGAAGCTTTTTTCCCTAATCAATGGATACTTGGGCCTCACCTCTAGATTATGGGTTCTTAGATCTCAGGTGGGGGAAAAATGTCCCTGGCTGTCTCAGTTTGGGGAAAGTTGACATCTTTATCTGATTGAGTCTTCCATGAAAATAATGTGTCTTTCCATTTATTTAGATTTTCTTTGATTTATTTAATCTGAATTTGTGTTAAATTTCCTTGACACAAATGTTTGTTAGAATTCTCTAGTGAAATGACATGGACTTGAAAATTTCTTTTTTGGGAAGAATCTAATTAACATTCAATTTAAATAAAGTTAAATTTCCTGAAACTTTATAAGGCTATTCAAATTATCTCTTTCATATTTGATGAGTTGTGGTCGTCTGTGCTTTTTAAGGAATTGGTCTATTTTATTTAAATTGTCAAATTTATGTGTCTATGTAGAGTTATTCATACTATTTTCTTATTCTCCTTTGGATGTCTTCTAGGTCTCTAGTTACTGCCTTTGTTTTATTCCTGATATTATTTGTACCTTTCTCTCTTATTTGTGTCAACTAAGTTGGTTAGTTTTTTTCCCCTTTATAAACCATTTAATGTATATTTACTTCTGTACATAGACTTTGTTAGCAAGTAATACAAAATAGTAAATTAAATGTGCAGGCCTCTTAGACATGATTTGATTTCTGGACTTCATAAAGGTATGGAAACTTTTCCCAAAGAAGTTTTTCTTTCTTTTTCTGTAAATTTTTTTTTTTTTTTTGCTTCAATGTGGGCTTGTTTCTCAAGTCTCAGTCTAACAAAATGATTCACATAAGGCATTGCAAAGAATTGTTTTCTATTGTAGCTTTTATTTAGGTACCAAGGTATAGGCCGCTGCTTGAGTTTATGCCAGATAATTCCTCCAAAGATGTTTCTTATCCAGGCACAAGATCTAGCTTTTTCTTGACGAGTCTAAAGAAGCCTTAGTGAATGTTATCCTTCCTGGACAATTTTATTTAATGCATACCTGGAATCTACTGCCTTTTCTAACTGCTCTGGATTTGTCATTTGCGACCTCTATAACTTGGTTTCCACTGTAGAATTATTTGGAGCATGTTTCTTTCCGTAATACATACCAAAGTTCATGTAAATCTTTATTACTTTTGTTCCATAATTGCTGATAGATCCATGAAGCTCCTGATTTCACTTTTTCTTCCCCCCAGTTTTTTGGGTCATCAAAACCTCTCCAGTCCTTTTTTTAATGCTTTGGTATGAAATAATCTATACTGCTACAAAGATGTGAGATTTGGTATATACTGTGGCAACAAACTAACAGAAAACCTGTAATCTGTGCTAGCAGGAGCCTGAGGAGTTACTAAGGATCTGAAAGCCTTCAGCATAGCTGAGAATCTCCTACAAAGAATGACTCAGCTGGCGGCAGCCATTTTTTCCCCTAAGAGATTGGTTAGTTTTGTAGATCTTTCCGAAGAACCACTTTTAATGAAAGTTCATAATAGTGAGTGCATGTGTAAATACATACAACAGAGTAAGGACACCCTTGACAGGATCTGATCATGCTGGCATCCCTTTCTCCCGATCCTTTAGCTCCTCAGGATCTTGTGCACATGTATATGCCCAGTGTGTTTAAGGTCTTCTGGGCCAGGAATCTGAACCTGCAATCAGCCATGTAGCTTCTAGCATTGGAGTTCATCCAGCCACTGATTGTGCCACAGAAACCTAGCCCACTTTTTCTTTTGCAAAATATATCTTATATTGGAACCAGCAGGTGGCATAATGGTTATGTTGTTGGACTTCCATGGGCTTAAAACTCAATGCCTAGTGCATGTGCATGCGTCTCCAAAATCCCAAAAGGAGAAGAGATGGGAAGGGATTGTAATGCGGGCATCCCCTCATGGGGGTGATTTCTCACTTTCTGTCTCTCTGTCTCTCTATCTCTCTGGAGAGTGCATGTGCCCTTTTACAAAAAAAAAAACCTCTCAAAAGTTTGTTTTATTATAATTAGTGTTATTTTACATTCAATCCTGTATTTCATTAGAACATATTAAATAAATTTTCCCAGAATGCATACTCCGTATATTAGTCCAGTTGAAGATATTACCATATGCATTATCATCAACAGATAATTTTCTGCTTTTGTGTCGCTTAAATGTTTCGCTTCTTTCTCCCCCCCCTTAGTCCCTCACTCACACCCTCCCCTATTTCTCGCTCTCCTTCCACACTGTCTCCATTATCCACAGTTGCTCTCCATGCTTTTATATCTTCCAAGTTTCTACCATACAGTGCAGACTTTCGGTATACATTTGAGTGGGGACATACAATGCCTCACTTTCATAGTCTGGCTGGCTTTGCTGTAGCAGTAAATCTTCCATATTTGTCCACTTTAGATTAAGTGTCAGCGTCTTGCTGTTTTTTTTTTTTTTTTTAAATGGCTGAGTAGTATTCCACAGTGCATATATGCCTCACTTTTTCAATCATTCATCTGTTTTTGGACATTTGGGTTGGTTCCATGTCTTAGCAGTTGTGAATAATGCAGCTGTAAACATGGATGTTTAAAAGTTTTTCTGACTGAGTGTATTCCTTTCATTTGGATAGATACCTAGGAGTAGAATTGCTGGATCATATGGTAGTTTATCTATAGGTCTTTGAGGAATCTCCTTATTGTTCTCCACAGTGACTGTACTAGTTTACATTCCCACCAACAGTGTAGGAGAGTTCCATTTTCTCCATAGTATATCCATTACTTATCATTCTTTATTTTTTTAATCTTAGCCATTCTGACTACAGTTAGTGGTATCTCATTGTAGTTTTGATTTACATCTCCCTTATGATAAAGGCTGTTGAGCATTTTTTTGTATACTTTTTGGCTATTTGCATATCCCTTGTAGAGAGTTGTCAGTTCAGCGCATTTCCCCATCTTTTTAATTTTTTTTTTTGGAGAGTTTTTTTGCGATAGGGCGCGTGCACTCGCCAGAAAGACAGAGAGAGACAGAGAGACAGAAAGCGAGAAATCACCCCCCAGGGGGGATGGCCACACCGCAGTCCCTTCTCCTCCTTTCTCCTCTCAGGATCTTGGGCACGTACGCACATGCACCCAGCGTGAGTTTTAAGCCACCGGGTCCGGGACGCGAACCACGGTCGACTACATGGGAGTCCAGCAACATAACCATTACGCTAACTGCTGGTCCCGATTTCCCCATCTTTTAATTGGGCTAATAATTTTTTTTTCAGGTAAGCTATTTGGGCTCCCTGTATATTCTGGTTATCAGTCACTTATCTGAGACGTAGTTTGCAAATATATTCTCCCATTCTGAGGTTGCAGATTTACTCTAATTATTGTTTCTTTTTTTGTGCAGAAGCTTTTTATCCTGATGTAATCCCACTTGTCTATTTTTGGGATTATTGCCTGTGCTTCAGGAATCATATTTAAGAAGTCTTTGGCATCTCCAAAACACAGAGTTTCCCCTATGCTATCCACCAGCAGTTTTATAGTTTGAGGCCTTAAGTTTAGATCTTTGATCCTTTTTGGAGTTGATTTTTGTCAGTGGTGAGAGATACAGGTCCAGTTTCATCTTTTTGCTGGTGGATACCCAATTTTTTTCAGCACCATTTGCTAAAGAGATTTTGTTTTACCCCACTGAATTGACTGGTGGCCTTAGTAAAAAATCAGTTGGCTTTATGTTTGTTTTTTTTTTCTGGGGTCTCTATTCTGTTCCATGGTATACATGCCTGTTTTTATGTCAGTATCATGCTGGTTTTATTGTCACAGTTTTGTAATATATTTTAGGGTCAGAGAGTGAGATGCCTCTTACTCCACTCTTTTTTAGGGAAAGGATTATTTATTTAATTTTGTTATTATTATTATCATTATTTTTGAGAGTTTTTTGCTATAGGGCGCGTGCTCTTGCCAGACAGACAGAGAGACAGAAAGCGAGAAATCACCCCCCAGGGGTGATGGCCACGCTGCAATCCCTTCTCCTCCGTTCTCCTCGTGGGATCTTGGGCACGCACGCACATGCGTCCAGCATGAGTTTTAAGCCACCAGGTCCGGGACGCGAACCGCGGTCGACTACATGGGAGTCCAGCGACATAGCCATTATGCTAACTGCTGGCCCCATTATTATTATTTTTAATTTGCTATAGGGCATATGTGCTCACCAGAGAGAGACAGAGAGAGAGGGAAATGAGAAAGCAAGCTGCCAGGTCTGGGACTCAAACCCTGTTGGCCATATGGGAGTCTATCGCCTTAACCAGCATGCTACCTGCTGGCCCCTCTTACTCTGCTCTTCTTGTGCAGTATTACTTTGTCAATATGGGGTCTTTTATGATTCCAGGCAAGTTCTGTGATTGTTTTTTCTAAATCTATGAAGAACTTCTCTGGTAATTTGATTGGGATTACATTAAATTTATAGAGTAATTCAGGATGAATTGAAATTTCAATTACATTAATTCTTTCAATACAGGAACATAGGATGTCCTTCCACTTTTTTTGTATCATTTTCAATTTCTTGTTTAAGTTCATTTGCTTGTTTCGGAGAGATTTTTGCTTCAGAGCATGTGCGCTTGCCAGAGAGAGAGAGAGAGAGACAGACAGACAGATAGACAGAGACAGTGAGACGGAAAGTAAGAAATCACCCACCAAGGGAGATGGCCATGCCACAATCCCTTCTCCATTCTCTTCCCGGAAGTTTGGGCACATACACACATGTGCCTGGCATGATTCTTGTTTAAGTTTTTCGTAATTCTCTTTGTAGAGGTCTTTGACTTCTTTGCTTAGGTTTATTCGTAGGTATCTTATTTCTTTTTTGGCTATTGTAAATGGAATTGATTTCCTCAATTCTATCTCAGTCCATTCACTGTTGTATAAAAATTGTATAGATTTTTTTATATGTTGATTTGGTATCCTGCCACTTTATTGTATTTCTTAATCAGTTCTAGGAAAATCTGAAAATTTTTTTTTTTGTGTGTGTGTGTGTGCACATAATTTCACTTCTTCTTTTCCTATTTGAATGCCTTTTATTTTAGTCTCTTATCTGATTTCATTTGCTAGGACTTCTAATATTCTACTGAAAAGGAGTGGAGAAAGTGGGCAGCCTTGTCTTGTTCCAGATTTTAGAAGAAAAGCTTTCAGTTTTTCCCCATTCAGTATGATGTTAGCTGTGGGTTTTATTTATATTGCTTTTATTGTGTTGTGAAAAGTCCCTTCTATGCTGATTTTGCTGAGAGTTTTAATCACGAAGGGATGTTGTGTTTAATCAAATGCTTTTTCTGCATCAATCGATATGATTATATGGTTTTTAACTTGCCTCCTATTGATATGATGTATTACATTTATAGTTTTACGTATGTTGAACCACCCTTGTATCCCTGGAATAAAGTTCACCTGATTGTGTTGTATAATCTTTTTAAACTGTCATTGGATATGATTTGGTGTAAGATCTTGTTGAGAATTTTTGCATTTGTATTCATCAGGGATATTGGTCTGTAGTTTTCTATTTTGTTATGCTCTTTCTATTTTATTACGTCTGTTTTTGGAATGAGGATAATGGAGGCTTTCATAGAATGAATTTGGGAAGGTTCCTTCCTTTTAGAGCTTCAGTAATAGTTTGAGTAAAATGAGGGTTAGTTCTTCTTAAAAGGTTTTGTAGAATTCATAAGTGAAGCCATTGGAAACTGGGCTTTTCTTTGATGGGAGACTATTGCTGATTCAATCTCATTGCTTGTTATTGGTCTATTCAGGCTTTCTGTCTTCCTGATTAAATCTTGGTAGCTAATAGGAGTCCAGAAATTTGTCCATCTCATCCAGGTTGTCTTGTTTATTGGTGTATGGATGTTTGTAGTATTCTCTGATGATCTTTTGCATTTCTGTTATATATGTTGTAGTATTGCCTGCTTCATTGCTGATGAAATTTATACGGTTCCTTTCTCTCTTCTTATTTATTCTAGCTAACAGTGTATCAATTTTGTTTATCTTCTCTATTTTTTTGAGAGGTTTTTGCTACAGAGTGTGTACGCTCTCCAGAAAGACAAGAGAGAGAGAGACAGAGAGAGACAAAAAGTGAGAAATCACCCTCCTGAGGGGGGACAGCCATGCCACATTCCCTTCTCCTCTCGTGATCTTGGGCACACACACACACACACACACACACACACGCCTGGCCTGAGTTTAAGCCACTGGGTCCAGGACTCGAACCACAGTCTGCTACATGGGAGTTCAGAGACATAGCCATTATGCTGATGGTCCCTCCAATTTTATTCTTATAAGCACTAATTTCTATGAGCTTCTCTGTTAGGACTGCTTTTGGTGTGTCCTGTAGGTTATGAAAGCTTGTGTGCTCATTATCATTGGTTTCAATGAGTCTTTTGATTGCAGTCTTTATTTCTTCAGTGGCTGTGAAGTCACAGGAGTACGTTATTTAATTTCCATGTGTTTGGGTATTTTCGAGGATTTTTTTACAGTTAATTTCAAGTGTAATTCCATAGTGGTTGGAGAAGATACTAGTTTCTATCCATTTGGATTTTTTTTTTTTTAGAGAGAGTTTTTTTTTTTTTCTTTTTTCTTTTTTCTTTTTTTTTTTTTTTAATATAGGGCTTATGCATTTACCAGAGTCACAGAGACAAGAGAGACAGAGAAATCGAAAAATCAGCCCCTGGGGGTGTGCTATAATCCCTTCTCCTTCATTCTTCTCTTGGGATTTTGGCATGCACGTACATGCACCTGGCATGAATTTCAAGCTCTTGGCTCTGGGACTCGAACTGCAGTCAGCCAGTTGAAAGTTCAGTGTCGCAGCCACTATGCCACCTGCTAGCCCTATCTATCCATTTGAATTTGTAAAGGCTTGTTTTGTGCCCTATCATGTGGTCAGTCTTTGAAAATGTTCCACACAGGAATGAGAAAAATGTTTTTCTTATGGTTGTTTACTGGGATGTTCTATAAATGTCTGTGAAGTTCATTTGATTTGTGATAGCATTTAGATCCTGTATCTCTTTGCTTATTTTTTTTTCTAGACAATCTGTCCAGAGGAGACCCTAGAGTGTTGAGATTTCTTTTTATTTTTTTTTGAGAGATTTTAGCTATAGGGCACGTGCACTCGCCAGACAGACAGAGACAGAGAGACAGAAAGTGAGAAATCACCCCCCCAGGGGGGATGGCCACGCTGCAATCCCTTCTCCTCCATTCTCCTCTCGGGATATTGGGCACG
Source organism: Tupaia tana (assembly GCA_026018925.1). Taxonomy (NCBI): domain Eukaryota; kingdom Metazoa; phylum Chordata; class Mammalia; order Scandentia; family Tupaiidae; genus Tupaia; species Tupaia tana. The sequence continues at coordinate 114,562,399 of JAKSZU010000009.1, read as the reverse complement.
TACGCACATGCACCTGGCGTGAGTTTTAAGTCACCGGGTCCGGGACACGAACCACGGTTGACTATGTGGGAGTCCAGCGACATAGCCATTCCGCTAACTGCTGGTCCTGAGTGTTGAGATTTCTAAAAATTATCATGTTGTAGTCTATCTCTCCTTTTAGATAAAGCAGTCTGTTTTTCATGTATTTTGGTGCTATAGTGTTAGATATGTAGTTTTTAAAAAAGATTTACTTATTTTAAATTTTATTTATTATCATCATTCTTCAATTTTGACCAGAGAGAGACAGAGAGAAAGGGAGAGTGAGAAAGCAAGTTGCCAAGTTCAGGACTTGAACAGTGGTCAGCCATGTGGGAGTCCAGTGCCTCAACCACCATGCCACCTGCAGATCTCAAGTGTGTAGATATTTATGTGTTATATGTTCTTGGTGAATTAACCCTTTTAGTGCTATATAGTGTCCTTCTTTGTCTCTTTGTATAGTTATTGTCTTAATATCTATTTTGTCTGATGTCAGTATTCCAACTCCAGCCTTTTTGTTTTTTATTTCCATTCACTGGGAATATATTTTTCTTTTTTTTTTCCTTTTTTTTTAAAAAGAGATTTTCACTACAGGGCACATGCACTCTCTAGAGAGACAGAGAGACAGACGGAAAGTGAGAAAGCAACCCCTGAGGGGATGGCTGTGTCACAGTCCCATATCCTCCATTTTCCTCTTGGGATTTTGGGCATGCACGCACATGTGCCCAGTGTGAGTTTTAAACCACTAGTTCTGGTACTTGAACTGTGGTCGACTATGTGGGAATTCATTTACATGACGATTACTCTATCTGCTGGTTCCTGGAGTATGTTTTTTAGCTCTTTCTTTCATTCTATGTTTGTCTATATCTGTTGGTTCCTGGAGTATGTTTTTTAGCTCTTTCTTTCATTCTATGTTTGTCTATATCTGTGAGGTGCATTTCTTGCAGGCAGCATATAAAGCATCCTTTTTTATTTTATTTTTATTTTTATTTTTAAATCCATTCAGCCTGTGTCTTGATTGGAGTATTTTAATTCTTTAACATTCAACATTATTATTGCTATTTGCAGACTTGTCCCTGCCATTTTTGTTAGCCTTTTCTTTTTTTGGTTGTTTTTCTTCTCTTATTTCTGTTTGTCCCTCTTTAGTTTTTCTAATATAGTACCCCCTTCAGTACTTCTTATAGAGCTGGTCTAGTGTTGGTGAATTCTTTCAGTTTTTATTTATCTCAGAATGATTTTATTTGTTCTTCCCATATGAAGGAAAGTCTTGCTGGGTATAGTATTCTTGGTTGAAATTTTTTTTTTTAGTGTTTTGAATATATCTTCTCTTGCTTGCATTGTTTCACTTGAGATGTCTTGATGTTAGTCTAATGGTATAACCTTTGTAAGTAATTTGATGTTTCTCTCTTGCTGTTTTTAGAATCTTGTCCTTACCTGTGATTTTGACCTTATCTGTGATCTGCCTTTGATGTACCATGGAGAAGATCTTCTTAGGTTGATTCTATTTTTGTTCCTTTATATTTCTTTGATCTGGATGTTTGAATATTTCTCTAGGTTGGGAAAGTTTTCTGCAGGTTTTTTGTGGCATAGGTTTTGATGCCCATATTGGATTCTTCACCTTCTGGAATACCAGTGATTTAGATGTTTGGGAGCTGAATGGTATCTAGTATTTTCCATATGTTATCCTCATTTTTTTATGGTAATTTTTTTTCATTCTTTTTAGCATTTTTTCCCCTAAGTTGGAGGTTTTGTCTTCTAAATGAGAGCCTATCTTCTGCATGATCTAATCCTATTAATATGGTTGAGGGAGGTTTTGATTTCTTGTATTACAGTCTTGATTTCTATAAGTTCTGTTTGATTCTTTTTATAGTGTCTATCTCCTCCAAGTTGTGGAAGGACTTCTTCATCTTCTGGAGTTTGTTGTCTACTTTTTCTCTTGCATTTCATTTAGTTTTGTCACTGAATATTCTGAATTCTTTTTTTGACATATCTGCAAGTTTTATTGCGCTGTCTGTGGGTGATGAGGAGTTGTTGTGTTCCTTGAGGGAGAAGTATTTCTTTTTTTATTTGTGTGTGTGTGTGTGTGTGTGTGTGTGTATTTTTTTCTTTTTATTTCTTGTGCTTCTGTGCTGGTTTTTAGTCATCTGATATAAGTACACACTTTTTCCTACTTTTTTGAATGGATTCTTTATTGTCAGTGGAAAAGAAGAGCTCTTCTTCCCATGTGTGTTCTTTGGTAGGGGAATGTGTCTTTTAATCAGAGTAGGATGTATCTAGTCATGTTTAGGTGTTTGGATCCTCTAACAACCTCTCAGGATGAGATGCACCTGGAACTGAGCTAGAACTATGTAACTACAGAAAGAAGTGCAAATTGTGTGCTGCACATGCAACTGTGGACTGATGAAATGTGAAATCTTTAAGAACCTGGCTCCCTAGGTCTCAGATGCACAGGTTGGTGGAACTTGGAAAAACACTGGAGGAGCACCAGGACATGATCCAAAGGCCCAGACCCAATTAGCAGATTACTAAAGGGGAGCTTCACAGCTGCTTGCCTTCCATGGCTGCCTTCCTGGGACCCTGCTGTATTATAGGCTGGTAGAACTTGGAAAGACACTGGAGGAGCAGTTGAACACGAGAAGATCCAAAGACCCAGACCTACTTAGCAGAACACTTATGGAGCTTCACAGCCACTTATACTTAGCAGGTGTCTCCCTGGGACTCTACCAGGCAGGCCAGTTGAACTGGGGAAGACACTGAAGGAGCAGCTGGACACAAGAGGATACAAAGGCCCAGACCTGCTCAGCAGAACACTTATAGAGCTCACAGCCACTCACCTTAGGGGCTGCCTCCCTGGGGCCCTGCCATGCAAGCCAGTGGAACTTGGAAAGGTACCCAAGGGGCAGCAGGACATGAAAGGATCCAAAGGCCCAGATCTGTTTAGTAGAACACTGGAGGAGCTTTACAGCTGCTCACCCTTAGCATCTGCCTCCCTGGGACCCTGTCACACAGGCCGGTGGAACTTCAAAAAGCACTGGAGAAGCAGTAGGACGCAAGAAGGGCCAAAGGCACAGCTGGCCCACTTTTTAAAAGTTTATTTTTTTAATCTTTTCTTTTAAAAAAGAGGTATGTACTTAACTCTATTTATTTATTTTAATTTGACCAGAGGGGGACAGAGTGAGAGTGAGAGCAAGAAAGAGGGAAAGTGAGAAAGCAAACCACCAGGTCTGGGACTCGAACCACAGTCAGCCATGTGGGAGTCCAGTGCCCTGCCAGGTCTGGGACTTGAACCACAGTCAGCCGTGTGGGAGTCCAGTGCCCTAAGCCACCATGCCACCTGCCGACCCCAAGAAGTTTATTTTTTAATTTTTTTCCATGAGTATGCGAGACAGGGGAGGTGGAGGGGTGGGGGACGGGGAGAGAGAGGGAGAGAGAGAGAGAGAAACAGAAACAGAAAGACATCATTTTCAACAGGGTCTTGATGTCACGAATCACCCTGAGCCTCTGCTAGCCCCAGTTTGCTGGCATGCACATGCCTGGCATACTCAGGGTGGTCTCTCTGCAAAAACCTGGACCCTTCCCATGTGAATCAGCTTCTCAGAGCATTGTATTTTACTTCTGTATCACCCTCTGACTCCTTAGAACCTGCGTTTGTTTCACTGGTTTTCTCTGTTGTCCTGTTTCAGTTTTGATTTCTACTTTTATCTTCATTCTTCCATCCTGCTTGCTTTAGGTTTAGTTTGCTCTCTTTTTAATAGTATTGAGATAGGAACTTTGATTATTCATTTTAGATTTTTTTCTTTGCTAATATAAATATTTAGTGCTGTAAATTTCCTTCTCAGCATTGATTTAACTGTGTCACACAAATTTTGATAAATTGTGTTTTCATTTTTATTTAGTTAAATGTGCTTTTTTAAAAGTTAAGGTATAATTCACATACCATAAAACTTACTATTTTTTGGCTGTTATGAATAATGGTACTCTGAACATTAATGTACAAGTTATTGTATGAGCATATGAGAGGTCTTTAAAAAGTTCATGGAGGGGGCCAGCAGGTGGCATGATGATTAAGGGCACTGGACTCCCACATGGCTGACCTCAGTTTGAGTCCCAGACCTGGAGGCTTGCTTTCTTGCTTTCCTTCTTTCTTTCTCTCTAGTCAAATTAAAATAAATAAATAAATAAAGTTAAATTAAAAAAAAAGAGTTCATGGAAAATGTATATTATGAAAAAAATCTATGCATGGAATTCAGTCTTTTGCATCAAAATAAACTTGTACTTTAATCCATTATCTATGAACTTTTTTAAAAGTTCCTTCATGTATTTTCAGTTTTCTTGGGTATATACCTAGAAGGGTATTAAATGGGTCATATGATACCTCTGTGTTGAACTTTTTTTTTTTTTGAGGTTTTTACTATATGGCGCGTGTGCTCGCCAGACAGACAGACAGAAAGCAAGAAATCACCCCCCAGGGGGGATGGCTACGCCGCAATCCCTTCTCCTCCATTCTCCTCTTGGGATCTTGGGCATGCACGCACACGCGCCCGGCTTGAGTTTAAGCCACCAGGTCCGGGACTTGAACCACGGTTGACTACATGGGAGTCCAGCGACATAGCCATTACGCTAACTGCTTGTCCCGTGTATTGAACTTTTTGAGGAATTACCCAGCTATTTCCAAAGCAGCTATATGCACCATTTTACATTCCTGAAAGCAATGTATGAAGGTTCCACTTTGTTCATGTCCTCTCCCCAATACTTGCTATTGTCTGTCTTTATGATTGTAGCCATCCTATTCTATGTAAAATGGTACTTCATTGAGGTTTTTGTGTTTCCCTAATGACCATTGATATTGAACATCTTTCCATGTGCTTACTGAAATTTAAAATTAATTAATTAATTTAATTAGTTAAGTTTTTTTTAAATGTTGCTATAGGGCATGTGTGCTCACCAGAAAGAGACTTGCGGGGGGAGTGAGAAATCAGCCCCCGATGGACATGGCTATGACACAATCCCTTCTCCTCCATTCTTCTCCCGGGATTTTGGACATGCACACACGTATATACCTGGTGTGTTTTTCAAACCTTTATGTCCAGGACTTGAACCACAGAGTTAGCCGTTGGATTCATCCACCATAGCTACCATACCACCGGAGGGCCCCAAAAGTTAAAAATTTTGATGTCCAATTTTTTTTTCTTTGTTTGACTGTGCTTTTGTTGTCTCAGAGACTGTTGCCTAATTAATAGTCATGAAGATTTATGCCTACATTTTCTTTTTAAGTATTTTGTAGTTTTAGTTCTTACATTTATATCTTTAACCCATTTTTTTAATAATTATTTTATTTTTAATTTTATTTATTCATTCATTTATTTTCATTTGACCAGACACACACACACACACACACACACACACACACATACACACACAGAGAGAGAAAGAGAGAGAGAGAGAGAGACAGAGAGAGAGAGAGAGAAAGTGAGTTGGTAAGCCACCAGGTCCAGAACTTGAACCATGGTTGGCCATGTGGGAGTGTTCAGCGCTTTAACCACCACGCCACCTGCTGGTCCCTCTTTAATCCATTTTTTAAGGCTTGAGGGTATGTGACTGTACACATGCACATGACAGACATACAGAGAGAGAGAGAAAGAGACAGAGAGAGAAAGCATCCTCCAGTGAGGGATTGGTTTACTACAATCCTTTATCCTTCAGTTCTTCATCCTGTCAGAATCCTAAGCACATATAAGTGTGTGTGACATCTTTTTCAAGCCAATGAAGCTGGGACTATAACTCTGGCCATTAGGATCTGGCTTCCTTTGTGCAGTGCTTAATCACTGTTCATAGGGCCAGTCCCTTGAATTAGTTTTGACTTAATTTTTATATATAGTGTGAAGTAAGGATCCAGTTTCATTCTTTTACATGTAGATATCCAGTTGTCCTAGAACCACATGAAAAGACCATTCTTTTCCCAACTGAATAGTTTTAACACTTTTGTCAAAAAAAATGTTGACCAGGGGCTAGCAGGTGGCATGGTGGTTAAGGCACTCGACCCCCACATGACTGACAACGGTTTGAGTCCCAGAACTGGCAGTTTGCTTTCTCACTTTCCCTCTCTGTCTCTCTCTGGCCAATTTAAAAAAGAATAATAAATAAATAAAATTTTAAAAATAACTTTTTCCCCTAAATTTTGGCAATAAAACTTAATTTTATTTAATTAGCTTTGCTCATTTATAAATGCTTACTGCATTTCAGGAAATGGCACGTTTTTCATAACTTCCAAGATACTCTTATGAACACTGCTTAAAATAATACACAGAAACCCAAACCAGTTGATAACCTGAAATTATTATTACTCATTATGTAGTTACTAAATATAATTCTTTATACATTATTATACATTTTCAATTTTTTTCTTAGTTACTATTCCAACACATGAAAGAAACAATGTTAGGATCAATATATTTCCAAATGTGGCAATAAATTCACCAGAACACCGGATGTCAGGACAGTGTAGTGGTTAAGAGCCCAGTCTGAAGTTAGAAAATATAGGACATGGCATTCCAAATTTCATATCCCAATTCTTTTTTTTTTTTTTTTTTTGGAGAGGTTTTTGCTATAGGGCGTGTGCACTCGCCAGACAGACAGAGAGAGATAGAGAGATAGAAAGCAAGAAATCATCCCCCAGAGGGGATGACCATGCCGTAATCCCTTCTCCTCCATTCTCCTCTCGGGATCTTGGGCACACACGCACACGTGCCCGGCGTGAGTTTAAGTCACCGGGTCCAGGAAGCGAACCGCGGTTGACCACGTGGGAGTCCAGCGACATAGCCATTACGCTAATTGTTGGTTCCACAATTCTTAATTTAAGTCAAATTCAGTCACTTCTCCTCTCTTAAAAAACATTTTTTGGGACCAGCAGTTAGCGTAATGGCTATGTCGCTGGACTCCCACATAGTCGACCGCGGTTTGAGTCCTGGACCCAGTGGCTTAAAACTCAGGCCAGGTGCGTGTGTGTGCATGTGTGCCCAGGATCCCAAGAGGAGAACGGAGGAGAGGGGATTGAGGTGTGTCTGTGCCCCCTGGGGGGGGTTATTTCTGGCTTTTTGTCTCTCTGGTGAGTGTATATGCCCTATAACAAAAATCTCTCTCTAAAAATTTAATAATAATAATTTTTTAGAGGTTTTTCCTATAGGGCGTGCGCGCTCGCCAGAAAGAGAGAGAGAGACAGAGAGATAGAAAACGAGAAATGACCCCCCAGGGAGGATGGCCACACCACAATCTCTTCTCCTCCATTCTCTTCTCAGGATCTTGGGCACGCATGCACACGTGTCCAGTGTGAGTTTAAGCCACCGGGTCCGGGATTCAAACCGCGGTTGACTGTGTGGGAGTCCAGCAACATATCCATTATGCCAACTGCTGGTCCCATAATAAAAATATATTTTTAAAAAGTTTATTGACTGTAGATGTATGGGTTTGTTTTTGGACATTGAATTCTATTTCATTGATCGATATGTGTATCCTTATGGCAATATCACACTGTCTCAATCACTGTATATTTGTAGTAAGTTTTGAAATAGATAAGTGTCAATAGTACAACTTTGTTTATTCTTTTTCAAGATTATTTGGTTATTCTGGGTACCCTGTATTTTCATATGAATTTTAGGGTCAGATTTTGCGTAAGTTCTTTATTGGGTCTAGTTATTTTTTTGGTAGTTTCTCTAGTTATTACATAATACATACATAGCACATCATAGACTACTGGTATGTTCTATCAGTTTGAGGGAAGGAGTGAAGCTTTACCTCTATTTACATCCCATTACCCCCATTTTTCTTATATTTTCCCATTATTTGCCTTAAATATCTCTTCATACATCAAGAACTGTATCACAAACTGTTACAATTTTTGGTTCAGCTGTCAAACAGAATTTAGAAAACGTGGGAGGGCATTAGGTTGTTGGGAAAATATGTAATGACATATTTTTCTGTTTTTTAATGCAAAAATGTGTCATGACTTTCTTGACAACTCAATATTATGCATATTTCTTTTTACTTTCGGTTCTTTCTTTTTTCCTGGTGTTCCAAGAGTTACCTTTTTTTTTTTTTTAACAGTTTTAAGATAGATCTGCTGGCAACAAATTTCTTATTTTTCCTTTCCAAGACATCTATAAATGTTGATTACCCTTCTATTCCTAAAAGATATTTCTCCCTCCCCCTTAGGATTTTCTTTCTTTTTTTTCTCTAGCTAACTTTAAAATTTTTTTATTTTTCTACATTTAGTTACTGTACATCTTTACAGCATACAGAACGAACTTTCCCAGCATCAGTATACTGCATCTTAGACCAGTCAAAGATATTATCCTATGCTTTTTAATTCACAGATAATTTTCCATTTTTTTTGTATTAAATGTTTTGCTTTTTCTTTTCCTGTTTCCCTCCTTCCCACTCCCATTGTCCACTCTCCTCCCACATCATCCATAGTTATCCACAGTTGCTCTCCATGCTTTTATACCTCCCAATCTTTCTGTTTCTGCCATAGAGTACAGACATTTGGTACATTTTGAGTGGGAATGTATACTTCCTCTCTTTCATAGTCTGGCTTGCTTCACTTAGCATTAAATCTTCCATATTTGTCTACTTTCTATCAAATGCCAGGGTCTCAGTACTTTTTGTGGCTAGAGTATATGTGCCACACTTTTTCAACCATTCTCCTGTTCTTGGACATTTGGGTTGATTTCATGTCCTAGTGATTGTGAATAATGCCACAATAATTATGAATGTACAAGTGTTTGCCCAACTGAGTGTTTTACCACCTTTTAGATTGATAACCAGGAGTGAAATTGATGGATCATGTGGTAGCTCTATTCGTAGGTCTTTCAGGGACCTCCATATTGTTCTCCACAGTGGCTGTACTAATTTGCATTCCCAATAAGAGTGCAGGAGTGTTCCCTTTTCACCACATCCTTGCCAGCACTTATTGTTATTGTTTAAATTTTAGCCATTCTGACTGGGGTTAAGTGATATTTCAATGTAGTTTTGATTATGATAAGTAATGTTGAGCATTTTTTCATATGCTTTTGGCTATTCATATGTCTTCCTTGGAGAGTGATCAGATTTGCCCAACTTATAGTAGGATGTTTTGTGGATAAGTTGCTTGAGTTCCCTATATATTCTGGTTATGAGTCCCTTATCCAAGCCATAATTTGCAAATATATTGTCCCATTCTGAGAGTTGTCTCCTTACTGAATTGTTTATTTTTGCTGTCCAGAAGCTCTTTAAAAATTATTTTATTTACTTTTATGTCTTACTATTATTATTTTTTAATTTGATCAGAGAGAGAAAGAAAGAGAAAGTGAGACAGCAGGCTGCTAGGTCCAGGACTCGAACTGTAGTTAGCTGTGTAGGAGTCCACCACCATGTTACCTGCTAGCTCATGCAAAAGCTTTTTAACCTGATGTAATTCTGCTTGTCTGTTTTCAGGATTATTGCCTGTGCTTTGAGGTATTTTTAAGAAGTCTTCCCCTACTCCAATGTCTCCAAGAGTTCCCCATGTGTTTTTATACTTTGAGCTTCTATATTTAGAATTTTGTTCCATTAAATTTTTTTTTTTAGGTTTTTGCTATAGGATGCGTGCACTTGCCAGAGACAGACAGTAAAAGGAAAAGTGAGAAATCACCCCACTAAGGAGGATGGCCATACCACAGTCCCTTCTCCAGTCTCCCTACCTGTGATTTCGGGCACACACTTACATGTGCCTGGCATGGTTTTCAAGCCACCAGAGGACTCAAACTGTGGTTAGCCACCTGGGAGTCCAGCACATTAACCACCATGCAAGTAACTGGCCCCACATCTTTGATCCAGTTTAACTTGATTTTTGTTAATGGTGATAGATGGAGGTCCAGTTTCATTTCTCTACAAGTGAGGATCCATTTATTCTAGCATTATTTGATGAAGATGTTTTCTTTTCTCCACTGAATCATCTGGTACTTGTTTGTCAAAAATCAGTTGACTGTAGGTTTTGGGGTTTATATCTGAGTTACCTGTTCTGTTCCATTGGTCTGCATGCCTGTTTTGGTGTCAGTACCAGGCTGTTTTGATGATCACATCTTTGTAATATACTTTGGTGACAGGAAGTGAGATGCCACCTACTTTATTGTTTTTATACAGTATTGTTTTGGTGATATGGGGCGTTTTATAATTCCTGACAAATTTTAAGACTGTTTTTCATGGCTGTTTTCCTAATTCTGTGAAGAATATCTCTAATTTGACCAGCATTGCACACATTTATAAATTAATTTGGGTTACTTGGATATTTTGATTATGTTAATATTTCCAGTCCAGGAGTATGAGATGTTCTTCCATGTTTTGGTATCATTTTCAATTTTTTCTTAGTTTTTCATACTTTTCCTTATAGAAGTCTTTGACTGCTTTGGTTAGGTTTATTCTTAGGTATCTTATATTTTTTGTGGCTATTTTAAATGAGATTGCTTTCTTCAATTCTACCTCAGTCTGTTCATTGTTGGTGTATAGAAATGCTATATATATATATATATATATATATATATAGAGAGAGAGAGAGAGAGAGAGAGAGAGAGAGAGAGAGGTTTTTGCTATAGGGTGCGTGTGTTCACCAGAAAGACAGAGAGAGACAGAGAGACAGAAAGCGAGAAATCACCCCCCAGGGGGATGACCATGCCGCAATCCCTTCTCCTCTCAAGATCTTGGACACACACGCACAGGCACCCGCCGTGAGTTTAAGCCACCGGGTCTGGGATTCGAACCATGGTTGCTTATATGGGAGTCCAGCGACATAGACATTATGCCAACTGCTGGTCCCTTTAGATATGTATTTTTAATTAATTATTTAATATTTAATCACATTTAGTATACAAAATGTACAATTACATACAGTGTACAGCATTTCTTTTTCTTTTTCTTTTTTTGGAGAGGTTTTTGCTAAAGGGCGTGTGCGCTCGCCAGACAGACAGAGAGACAGAAAGTGAGAAATCACCCCCCAGGGGGGATGGCCATGCTGCAGTCCCTTCTCCTTCATTCTCCTCTCGGGATCTTGGGCATGCACGCACACGCGCCCAGCATGAGTTTAAGCCACCGTGTCTGGGACTTGAACCACGGTCAACTACGTGGGAGTCCAGCGACATAGCCATTACGCTAACTGCTGATCCCCCAACATTTCTTTTTCCAGCACAAATGCTATGCATGTCAGTCAAGCCAAAGATATTACACTTAACTCCTCAGCAAATAGCTTCTCATTTTTTTTGACAATTAAACATACTTTTACTTGTTTTTTCCTTCCCCTTTCCCCTCTCTCCCTTCCATACTAAACCTTTTTTCCACATTTTATTGATTCAAAAATACCTTAAACTAAAAATATGAACAAAGCTAGAATCTAGTTAAAAGTGCCCTATAATTTTCTTCAGAAACATTTTTAAAAATTAATTAATTTACATTCATTTGCTGAGCATTGTCACAGCATACAAAATGTGATTTCCCATCCAGAATATACTACATAGTGGCTTAATCATACATTGTTGTTGATGATTTTTCCATTTCTAGTTTCATGTGTATATATATATATACACACACACACGCATGAAATAGGGGTAAAAATATATATATATAATATATAATATATATATAATATATATAATATATATGTGTATATTAATTTATTTTGCACCCTCTGCCATTTCCCATCCTCCTCCCACAGGTGTCTACAGTTGTTTTCCATTCCTTTTTCCCCCCACATTTTATTGATTCACAAAATTTCTTAAATAATCTAATTACTTTGAATAGTAACTTCATCTTATGAATACATTTTTGACTTTAGGCATGAAAATCTGAGTAGAATGAATATACTATAAGGTAGCACCTAGCTGATGGTTTACGGACATTGAATAGGCAATTTTTAATATATTTTTTAATTTCAAGAAAAGCAGTTTTAGCTTTAATAAATCAAAGAAATGTTAAGGAACTTTGCTTAAAATTTAAAGCCAGGAAACAGGTTAGGATTCTGTTCAAATAGATACACTAATGTATCGGCAGCTCAAGACAGGACAAAAATACTTAAAACTGGAAAACAAAGTCTAGAAGAAAATCAGCAATGTTTTAGTCAAAAGTCATAAAATTCTATTTCACCACTTCAGTCTCATATACTTAATCTGTCTTCTGTTGTGGTTCGATCTTCCTGATTAAATTCTGTAATACAATTTTCAACTCCAGACTTGTCCCTACAATTAAGTTGGCCATTTTCTTAGTTTTTGAACTCTCATTTCTATGTGTCTGTTTTTGATTTTCCTTGTATAGCACTCCTTTGAGAACTTCTTGGAGATCTGGTCTGGTTTTGGTAAATTCTTTCAGGTTTTGTGTATCTGAGAATGTTCTTATCTTTTTTTCCCACATGAAGGATGATCTTGCCAGGTACAGTATTCTTGGTTGCAATTGCTATTCCCTTAACACTTTGAATATATTTTCCCATTCTCTCCTCACTTGCATTGTTTCTGATGAGAGGTCCGCTGTCAGCTTGATGGGATGTCCTTTGTAGGTAATTTGACGTTTCTTTCTTGCCAATCTTAAGATACTGTCTTTGTGGTTTTGGTCAATGTGGCTATAATGTGTCTTGGAGAAGACCTTCTCTGGTTGTTTCTATTTGGGGCCCTTTATATTTCTTGGGACTGTATTTTTGGAGTGGGGGTGAGAGGTTTTTGCTATAGGGCGTGTATGCTCGTCAGAAAGAGAGATAGAAAGCGAGAAATCACTCCCCCAGGGGGATGGCCACACCATTGTCCCTTCTCCTTTATTCACCTGTCAAGATTTTGGGCATGCATGCAAATGTGCCAGGCATGAGTTTTAAGCCACCAGGTCCAGAACTTGAACTGTGGTTGACTTTGTGGGAGTCCAGCGACATAACCATTATGCCATCTTCTGGTCCCTTCTCTGTTCTTCTTAATTTGCTTAGCTGATGATGTGTCAATTTTGTTTTTCTTCTCAAAGAACCAGCTTTTAGTTTTATTTATTTTCTGCATAGTTTATTTATTCTCTATTTTATTTATTTCTTCTCAAATCTTTATTATTTCTTTTCTCCTGGTATCTTTGGAGATTTTTTTTTTGTTTTGTCCAGGTCCCTGGAGTGTGTTGTTAGGTTTTCTGTTTGCCACTTTTATATTTTTTTCTTGCAAGAAATAATTGCTATGAGCTTCCCTCTTAAGACTGCTTTTGCTGTGTCCCATAGGTTTTGAAAACTTGTGTCCTCATTATCGTTGATTTCCATGGCTCTTTTGATTTCAGTCTTAATTTCTTCAATAGTTGTGCAACCAGGCATAGGTTGCTTAATTTCCATGTTTGTGTATTTTTGGTGTTTTTTTTTCCCTGTGTTTAATTTCAAGTTTAATTCCTTCATGATCAGAGAAGATTCTGCATATAGTTTCTATTCCTTTGAATTTTAGAAGTTTTATTTTGTGTTCTATCATTTCAATCTTTGAAAATGCTTTATGTGGGATGATAAAAATGTACATTTTCTGGTCGTTGGGTGAAAAGTTCTATAGATACCATTTGGTTTATGGTATCATTAAGATTCTGTATCTCTTTGCTTATTTTTTGTCTGGATGATCTGTTAAAGGAGACAGTGGGGTGTTGAGATCTCAAATGTTTAATGTGTTATATAGTCTGTCTCTCCCTTTAGATCTATCAGTCTTTCTTTCATATAGTTAGATGCTTCAGTGTTGGTGCATAGATATTTATAAGTGTTATGTCTTCTTAATAAATTAACCCTTTCTGTACTTTACAGTATCCTTCTTTGCCTCTTCTTACTGTTTTTGTCTTTAAGACTATTTTGTCTGGTATCAGTATCACAACTCCAGCCCTTTTCTTGGTTATTGTTTTGCATAGACTATTTTTTCCAACCCTTTTCTTTTAACCTATATATACCTTTATCCATGAGGTGTGTTTCCTGTAGACAACATATTAAAGGCTCCTGTTTTTTTTTCCATTCAACCAGTCTGTGTCTTTTAATTGGAGAATTTAATCCATTACATTTAATGTTACTGTTGATATTTGCATAGTTATCTCTGCCATTTTGTTAGTCATTTTCTTGGATATTTTGTGTTCTCTTATTTCTGCTTGTCTTTCTCTAGTTTCTTTGATATAATACTCATTTCAGTACTTCTTTTTGTTTATTTATTTATTTATTATCATAATCTTGTTTATATTATATTGAATCACGTATAACTTTACAGTGTATTACATTTCTTTTTCCAGAAGGAATACCACACAAGACAGACATTACTGTCCACATCATCATCCTCAAATTGCTTTTCATCATTTTTTCCAGATTATTATTATTATTATTCTCATTTTTAAAAAACATTCAATCACTATTTATCATTTAACTTGTAAGAAGATTTTACCCAACATGAACTACTTCTCAGACCAGTCCAGTTGAGAATGCTATATATGTTATTGTCAATAGGTAATAAACCATTTCTGTGTCCCACTAATTTCATGCCTCTCTATTTGTTCTCTTGTTATCTTCGTCTTTACTCTTCCCTTCTCCTGCCCCATTCCATACTGATTTCAGCATCGCTATTTTCACTGCTTTTATACCCTCCAATGTTTCGATCTCTACCACAAAGTGTAGATAGTCGGTATATATTAAGTGGATACTTGCAATGTCTTTCTTTCCTATCCTGGCTTGCTTCACTCAGCAATAGATCTTCCACATCCAACCACTTTCTATCAAATCCCAGGGTCCTGTTGTTTTTTTTTAATGGCTGAGTAGTATTCCATAGAGTATATGTACCACACTTTTTCTATCCATTCATAAGTCTGTGGACATTTAGGTTGGTTCTATGTCTTAGTGATGGTTAATAATGCTGCAATAAACATTGATGGGCAAGCACTTTTCTGACTCAGCATTCTCCTGTCCTTTGCGTAGATACTCAGAAGAGGGATTGCTGGATCAAATGGTAGTTCTATTTGTAGATCTTTGAAGAACCTCCACGTTGTTTTCTACAGTGGCTGAACCAGTATATATTCCCACCAACAGTGTAGGAGAGTTCCCTTTTTACCACATAGCCGCCAACACTTATCACTTTTTATATTTTTAATATTTATCATTCTAACAGGGGTTGGTGGTATCTCATTGTGGTTTTAATCTGCATCTCCCTAATGATGCCAGATGTTGAGCACTTCCTCATATGCTTTTTGGCTGTTCTTATGTCTTCCTTAGAGAGATTTTTGTTTAGCTCATTTTCTCATCCTTTAATTGGGTTAATAACTTTTTTTCTAGTAAGTCGCTTGAGTTCCCTGTGTATTCTGTTAACAATCTTTGTCCGAGGGATATTTTATAAAAATATTCTCCCATTTTCGGGACCAGCAGTTGGCGTAATGGCTGTGTTGCTGGACTCCCACGTGGTTGGCCGTGGTTCGAGTCCTGGACACGGTGGCTTAGACTCATGCTGGGCACATGTGCGTGCGTGCCCAGGATCCCAGGAGGAGAAGAGAGGAGAGGGGATTGAGGCGTGGCCATCCCCCCCGGGGGGTGATTTCTCGCTTTCTATCTCTCTTTCTCTCTCTGTCTTTCTGGCAAGCGCATGCGCCCTATAGCAAAACCTTCTAAAAAATATATTCTCCTGTTCTGAGGGTTGTCTATTCACACTTGTTACTGTGTCCTTTACTGTGCAGAAACTTCTTATTCTGATACGATTCCACTCGTATGTTTTAGGGATTATTATCTGTGCTTTAGAGTCTTACTGAAGACGTCTTTGCCTACCCCAATATCTCCCAGAGTTTCTTCAGTGTTTTCCACCAGCAGTTTTATTGTTTGAGGTCTTAGGTTCAGATCTTTGATCCATTTTGAGCTGACTTTTGTTAATGATGAAAGATGGGGGTTCAGTTTCACCTTTCTGCAGGTGGATATCCAGTTTTACCAGCACCATTTACTAAAGAGATTTTCCTTTTCCCAATGGATTGACTGGTATCCTTTGGTAAAAATCAGTTAGCTATAAGTTTTGGGGTTTTTTCCATTGGTCACCTGTCTGTTTTTGTGCCAATACCATGCTGTTTTGATTATCATAGCTTTATAATACATCTTGGGGCCAGGGAGTGATATGCCACCCACTCCTCTTTTCTTGCGCAGGATTGCCTTGGCAAAATGAGGTCTTTTATGATTCTACACAATTTTCCATGATTATCTTTTCTAGGTCTGTGAAGAATATCTCTGGTATTTTTATTGGAATTGCATGAAATATGTAGATTAATTTGGGTAGAATTGCCATTTTGAGTATGTTAGTTCTTCCAATCCAGGAACATGGAATGTCATTCGACTTTTTTATGTCCTTATCAATAGGTTTTTTTTTTTCTTTAAGATTTTCATAGTTTTCTTTGTAAAGGTCTTTGACTTTCTTACTTAGGTTTATCTCTAGGTATCTTGTACATTTTGTGGCTATGGTGAAAGGGATTCCTTTCTTCTGCTCTACTTCATTCAACTTGTTCATATATAGGAATGCTATAGATTTTTGGATGTTGATTTTGTATCCTGCCACTTTACTGTAATTAGTTTGTTACTTTGAGAAGTTTTTTCATGGAAATCATGGGGTCTTCTAAGTATACCATCATGTCATCTGAAAATTAAGATATTTTCAACTCTTCTTTGCCTATTTGAATGCCTTTTATATTGCTCTCATTTCTGATTACATTAGCTAAGACTTCCAGCACTATATTAAAAAGCAGTGAAGAAAGTGGGCAGCCTTGTCTAGTACCAGTTTTTAGTGGAAAAGCCCTCAGCTTTTCCCCATTCTGTATAATATTAGCTATAAGACTTTCATATTTGGCTTTTATTTTGTTGAAAAATGACCCTTCTATACCAATCTTACTGAGAGTCTTAATCATGAAAGGATGTTATATTTTATTAAATGCTTTGTCTGCATCAATTGAAATGATAATATGGCTTTTATCCTTTTTTCTTTTAATATGCTGCATTATATTTATGGTCTTACATATATTGAACTACCCTTGCATCTCTGCAATAAAGCTTACCTGGTCATGATGAATAATCTTTGTTATATGTTGTTGCATGCGATTTGCTTGTTGAGAATTTTTACATCATAAAATGAATTTGGACGATTTCCTTCCTTTTGAATCTTTAGAAATAATTTCAGTAGGATAGAGATTAACACTTCCTTAAAAGTTTTGTTGAATTCTGAAGTGAAGCCTTCTGGACCTGAGCTTTTCTTTGTCGAGAGGTTATTTATTACTGCTTCAATCTCCTGGCTTGCTATGGGTCTATTCATGTTTTCTATGTCTTCCTGATTCAGTCTTGGTAGATTATATACATCCAGAAATTCATCCATCTCCTCCATGTTCTCTTGTTTGTTGGCATATAGTCACTTATAGTATCCTCTAATGATATTATGTCTGTTGTAATGTTGCCTGTTTCATCACGTATTTGATTTATCTGGTTTCTTTCTTTCTTCTTTATCAGTCTAGCCAATGGTGTGTCTGTCTTGTTAATCTTTTCAAAGAACCAGCTTTTGCTTTCATTTATTTTCTGTATGGTTTATTCATTGTCTATTTCATTTATTTCTGCTCAAACCTTTATTATTTCTTTTCACCTGGCATTGTTTGGATTTTTGTTGTTGTTTTTCTAATTCCCTGAGGCATGATGATAGGTTATCTATTTGCCATCTTTCCATCTTTTTCTTACGCTCACTAATTGCTATGAATTTCCCTCTTATGGCTGCTTTTGTCATGTCCCATAAATTATAGAAACTTGTGTACTCATTATCATTTGTTTCCATAAATTTTTTGATTTCAACTTAATTTCGTCAGTAGTTAAGTCATTCAGAAGTAGGTTGTTCAGTTTCCATGTGTTTGTGTATTTTCAAGGGTGTTTCTTGAAATTAATATTGAGTTTAATTCCATCATGATCAGAGAAGTTGTTGGATTTAGTTTCTATGCCTTTGAACCTGTAAAGGCTTGATTTGTGTCTTATCATATGGTCAGCCTTTGAAAGATTCCATGCTGGGATGAGAAAAATGTATATTTTGTGGTCTTAGGGTGTAAAGTTCTATAGATATCTATCAAGCCTATTCAATTTATAGTATCATTTAGGTTCTGTGTCTATTTATTTTTTGCCTAGAAGATCTTTCTACAGGAAATAATGGGGTGTTGAGATCCCCAACAATTATAGTGTTTTTCCCTATCTCTCCTTTTAGTTCCAGCAGTCTTTCCGTCACATATTTAGGTGCTCCTGAGTTGGGTGCATAGATATTTATGTGTTATATCTTTTTGCTGAATTAACCTGTTTACTATCATATAATGCCCTTCTTTGTCTCTTACAGTCTTTGTATTGAAGCCTATTTTATCTGAAATCAATATCACAACTCCAGCCCTTTTTTGATTTCCATTTGCATGGAATATCTTTTTTGAGCCCTTCACTTTTAGTTTATGTATGTCTTTATCCACAAGGTGTGTTTCTTGTGGGCAACAGATTGAGGGTTTCTGTTTTTTTTTTTTTTTAAATCTATTTGGCCATTCTGTGTCTCTTAATTGGAGAATTTAATCCATTAACATTTAATGGTATTATCAATATTTCCAGACTTGTTTCTATCATTAAGTGAGCCATTTTCTTGGTTTGTTGTTGTTGTTGTTGTTGTTCTCTTATAACTGTCCATCTGACCTTTTAGTTTTCTTGGTATTGCACTCCCATCAAAACCTCTTGAAGACCTGGTCTGGGCTTGGTAAATTCTTTCAAATTTTGTTTATTTGAGAAATTTTTTTTTGCCTTTTTTTCCCATATGAAAGATAATCTTGTCAGGTATAGTATTCTTGGTTGAAATTGGTTTTCATTCAACACTTTGACTTTATTTCCCATTCTTTCCTTGCCTACATTGTTTACGCCAAGAGGTCCAAAGTTAGCCTGATGGGGTGATCTTTGTAAGTAACTTGACGTTTACCTCTTGCCAATTTTAGTATCTTGTCTTTGTTGTTTTTGCCAGTCTGGCTATGATGTGCCTTTGAGAGCATCTTCTTGGGTTGATTCTATTTGGGGTCCTATGTATTTCTTCGGTCTTGATATTGAATGTCATTCTAGGTTTGGGAAGTTTTCTTCCAGGATTTCACGGAATAAATTATAAATGCCTTTATTACTTTCTTCCTTTTCTGGGATACCTGTTATCTGGATATTGGGGCACTTGATGGTATCCAGTAGTCCTCATCTATTATCCTCATTTTTCTTGGTTGTTTTCTCAGTGTTCTTGATACTTCTTTCTAGGTCAGATGTTTTGTCTTCTACATTTGAGGTTTGATATTTTGCCTTATCTAATCTACTTTTAATACTTCCGAGGGAGTTTTTCATTTCCTCTAACACATTTTTCATCCCTAGAAGTTCCATCTGATTCTTTTTTAAGGTGTCTGTTTCTTCTTTCAAATCATGAAAGGACTTCCTCATCTCCTGGAACTCATTGTCTCTTTTCTCTTGTATCTCAGTTACTTTGGTCACTACAAATAATCTGAATTGCTTATCCGACATGTCCATGACATCCATTTTATTGTCTGTGGGTGATGTGGGATTGACAATTTCCCTTGCGGGAGAGACATTTTGTTGTTTGCTCATATTTTTTGAGCCTCTGCAATTGTTCCTAGTCATCTGGTGTTCTATATGCTCCTTCCTATCTTATTCAAGGTACCTCAGAGTCAAAGGTGTCCAGGAGTAGAGAATTGGCTATTTCTCTTCTGGTCTGCCTCCCTGTTGCTCACCAGTACCCTGCACTGTCATCACTGGTCCTGGGTGACCCAAAGCCCTCCCTGTTTCTAGAGAGTGGTGAGCCTCCAACTGAGTTAATGAACTTCATCTCAGGAGCAAAGAAAAGATTGCGTAGTGCGCAACACACTATTCAAAACTCAGAAGTTCAGAGAATCCAAAGGCAAGTGTGGGGTGGGCAGGGGGAGGATGAGCATCAGGTCCCGGCCATTAGGGCCTGCAGCCATAGGCATCCTGTTGTCCGACAGTGCTGCTGCCTTGATCCAGTATCTGGATGGGGTGGAGAGGGGTGCAAGTTTGTCTTAAAGTCCTAAGAAACAAACCTGAAGTCCAGAGGTGAGTAGGGCCGGGGATGAGCCACGGGTCCTGGCCATTAGGGCCTGCAGCCCCAGGCAGCCGGTGTCCGGCAATGTCACTGGCTTGAACCCATCTCCAGATGAGATGGGGATTGGTGCTTTTTCCCTCTTAGTAGTTCTTGAAGAGCTGGTCTAGTATTGGTAAATTCTTTCAGTTTTTATTTTTCTGAGAATAATTTTATTTGTTTTTTTTCCACTTGAAAGATAATCTTGGTGGGTATAATATTTTTGGTCGATATTTTTGTTTTCAATGTTTTGAATGTGTCTTCCCATTCTTTCCTTGCGTACATTGTTTCAGTTGAGAGGTCTGATGTTAACCTAATAGGATAACCTTTTCTAGTAACTTGATGTTTCTCTTTTGCCATTTTAAGAATCTTATTTTTGTTTTTAATTTTCACTAATCTGGCTATGATATACTGTAGAGACGATTTTCTTGTGTCTATTCTTTTTAGAGTTCTATTTATTTCCTGGGCCTGAATTTCTACTTGTTTCTCTAAATTTGGAAAGTTTTCAGGTAGCATGTCATGGAAGAGATTTCCTATGCTTTTATCAGCTTTTTTGCCTTCTAGAATTCCCACTATACATATATTTTGGCATTTGATGGTGTCCAGAATTTCCTGTATGTTATCCTTATTTTTTTTAGTCATTTTTTTAATTCTTTTTGACTGTTTGTTCGTCAGAGAGTTTGTCTTCAAGGTCAGAATTTCTTCCACTATTCATGCTTTCACAGGAGGTTTTGATTTCTTGTAGTCTTCATTTCCAGGGCTTCAGTTTGATTTTTTTAGAGTGTCTATATCTAAATGAAATTCCTCCTTCATGTCATGGAATGATTTTATCTTCTGAAATTTGTTGTCATTTTTCTCTTGCTTCTCATTGAGTTTTGTCAAAATGAATATTAAAAATTCTTTGTTGGACATTTCTGTAAATTCTTTTGTGCCATCTGTTTTTTGAGAGGGATTATGGTGTTCCCTTGGGGGAGAGATATTTCCTTTTTCTTTTTTCCATGTTTCTTGCATTTCTGCACTGGTTTCTAGGTCATCTGATGAAGTATTTACCACTTTATGTTTTTGAGGTAGAGTCTGTAATGTCAGAAGTGGGAAGGTCAGCCCTATATCCTAAATGTGTTCCTGGAAAAGGTCTACTTCTGGTACAGAGTAGGGTTTATGTAGGCTGCTTCAGGCGGTTGACTCCTCTCCTTAATTTTTGGATCCTGGTGAGCTAAAGATGAGCTAGGGAGATATGACTTAATAGAGAAAGTTAAGTCTTTTCAGGACTCCCGGTCCTAAGACTAACCTGGAGGGAGTTAGAGTATGCCAACGTTGAAACTGGCCCTGAAATACAGCTCTATGGAGCAGCAGGGTGGTGGGGAGGCAGCCCTGCAAATACTGTAGGGCTCTGGGTCTTAAGCCAAACCTGGAGGGAGTTAGAGTGTGCCAGGGTTTAAACTGGTGTCAAAATCCAGCTCAATTCAGCAGTCAGGGTTGGGGAGAGGAAGCCCTGTGGGCCCCACAGGACTCTGGATCCTAAAACAGACCTGGAGGGAGTTAGAGTGTGTGGAGGTTGAAACAGGCACCTCTCAGGCACTAAAAGATATTTCTATTTGATGTAGTATTTTGGGTTGATAGTTCTTTTCTTTCAACACTTGCAGAATGTTGTATGGCTTCCTTCTGACCTCTGATTTCTAATCAGATTTCTGTTTTCATTTGAATTGAATTGTTTTTCCTTTATAGATAATATATAATTTCTTGCTGCTTTCAATATTTTTTTTCTGTAGTTTTCAGCAGTTTCATTATTGTTTATGTTGGCATGGGTTTCTTTGGGTTTGCAGTGTTGTATGTGTTCACTGAGCTTTTTGAACATGTATGTCCTTTGCTATATTTGCGAAGTTTTAAAAAATTATTTATTTAAGATTATTATTTATTATTATTTTATTTTTTGCAGAGGTTTTTGCTATAGGGCGCGTGTGCTTGCCAGAAAGACAGAGAGAGACAGAGAGACAGAAAGCGAGAAATCACCCCCCAGAGGGGATGGCCGCGCCCTTCTTCTCCATTCTCCTCTTGGGACCTTAAGCACACACGCCCATGTGCCCACCGTTGAGTTTAAGCCACCGGGTCCGGGACTCAAACTGCAGTCGACCACATGGGAGTTCAGCGACATAGCCATTATGCCAGCTGCTGGTCCCTATTATTATTATTTTCAATTTGCTACAGGGCATGTGTGTTCACCAGAGAGAGAGGGGGCAGAGAAAGCAAGCTGCCAGGTCCAGGACTCAAACCACAGTTGACCATGTGAGAGTCCAGCATTTTAACCAGCACACAACCTGCTGGCTCGTATTTTAGTTTTCATTTCTTACAATGCCTTTTTAGCCTATCTTCTTCTGAGTCTCTGATTATATGAATACTATGTATTTTGTTTTTATTTTGTTTTATTTCCAGAACTCCCTGAGTTTATTTTTCTGTCTTTTTCCCTCTGTTAAGGGTTCTGGTTGGGTAATTTCTATTGTTCATCTTTAAGTTCTCTTTTTCTTTCTTCTGTTGTCTTCATTTTTCTGCGAATTCCATTCATTATATATGTTTCAGATAAAGTATTTTCTTTTTTTATGATTATTTTATTTAAAGTTATTTATTTATTTATTTATTTATGTTTTAATTTGACCAGAGAGGGACTCAGAGAGAGAGAAAAAGCAAGGTGCCGGGTCTTGGACTCAAACTGTGGTCGACCATGTGGAAGTCTAGTGCCCTTAATCACTGAGCCACCTGCTGGCCCTGCAGATCAAGTTGGGTTTTTTTGGAGAGATTTTTGCTATAGGGTGCGTGCGCTCGCCTGACAGAAAGAGAGACAGAGAGACAGAAAGCGAGAAATCACCCCCCAGGGGGGATGGCCATGCTGCAATCCCTTCTCCTCCGTTCTCCTCTTGGGATCTCGGACACACACGCACACACGCCCGGCGTGAGTTTAAGCCACCTGGTCCGGGACTCGAACCGCGGTCGACTACATGGGAGTCCAGCGACATAGCCATTACACTAACTGCTGGTCCCAAGTATTCAATCTTAAAATTTCCATTTGTTTCTTATATCTTCTTTTTCTTTGCTGATACTTTCTTTTACTTTATTGAAAAAAGTGCTATTTTCTTCTTTTTTGGTTTCAAACATGTTTGTGATTGCTCATTAAAGTATTTTATGATGATTCTTTTGACATTTTTGTCATATAGTTCTACTGTCTCTGTTTCTATACAAAAATTATGTAATTTTGAATTTTCTATTCTGCTGCACAGGTCTGTTTGTCTTTTTGGTATCATTGATTTGATTACATTTTTTCCTCTTTAAATATTTATTGTAATTTATGATTTATATGTAATCATATATCTTTGTAGGCTGATTACATTGGTTTTAAAGAATATTTAATATATGATAAGACAAGTCATCTACTCTGACCCCACTTTCTACCCCCAGTTGTTTCCCTCTTTCATAATTTTCTGTTCCTAGGCTTTAGTCACCCATCCTTGAATACTTTGCCAGGTCTAACATAATGTCTTTTCTATACTGGGTACTTAGAAACTGCTTGATTAATTGAATTTGTGTACCAGAGGTTTGAGTTAGATTAATTCACATCTTGATAGAACTGCCCACATACTGGGCATGGTCTCCTTAGTTCTGTGAGTATTTAGTGTCCACTCTGTGCCCTAGTATTGGAGTAGATGCTAGGGACAAAAATTGAAAAGTCATTTTAGCATAATATTCTAGCACAATTGCACCAACAGAGGGGTTCACTGGAAGTTTTCGAAATATAGACAACAACACTAGCCAAACGCTCTTCTCAGAGGAATAACACCTGAAGAGTAAGTAGTGGTTGACCAAGGGAAAGAAAGTCAGGAAAGGTATTTCAGACATAGGGAAAGGTATAAGCAAACCAAGGTTATGTAAAGCAGTTTATAGGTACTAGACCCTTTAGAGAAAAGACTGGGATGATGAAGCCGAAAAGATAGACAGTCTGAACTTACCCCAGAGGTGACTAGGAGTCATTTCGGTTTATTTGTTTATTTAATTTCTTTTTTTAAGTTCTTTCTATCTTGAGAGAGAGGAAACCTCCCTCCCCCCACAACAGATTCTTCACACCGTGACCTATCTAGAGCCTCAGCCAGCCTGGATTATATACACATGCCCTGGGTATATTGGGAAGTCTCTGGACACAAAGCCAGGACTTTCTCATGTGGGTCCAGTATTGTCAAACATTGTGTTATTGATATGCCACTGTCTGGCTTCTGTTCAATTTCTAACAAAATATTTCAGATATAGCAAGATATAAAGAATAACATTTATGTACTCATGAGTCAACTAAAAATATAAAATACTACAGATATGTTTGAAGCCTACAGTAATACCACTCCTTAATTGCATGCCTTTTCTTCTCTCTCAGAGCTATTTTATTGAAGTTGTGTTTATCATTCTCATGCATTATTATCCTTCTGTTACATAGATGTGCCTCACTAAACAATATATATTATTGTTTTACATGTCTTTGTTATACAAATGGAATCATGTTGAATGTGTTCTCATCTTGCTTTTTTCTCTCACATTATGATTGCAAGATTTTATATTGATGCACGTAAGTGTAGTCCATGCATTTTATTTGCATTCTAGTATTCCATTGTATGAGTATATGGCTATTTATCTAGTCTTCTGAGAGTAGACATTTCATTGAAGAGTTTGAGCAGGGGATGACATGAGCCGATACATCACTTTGGATTGAATATGGAGGATAGATTTGAGATTGATATAGAGCAGTGGTTTGTACTTTGTACTCATTTATACTCTTACAAATTATTGAGGAGAGCTTTTAGTTATGTAGTTTATATTTATTAATATATGCCATATAAAATAAAACTGAAAACATAAAAATATTTTTTAGTCCTTTGATAAATAATAAATCCATTGCATATTACCATAAATAACGTTTTTTCTGGGAAAATAACTTTTTATTTTAAAGTTTGTTTATCAATTTCTTCTGAGACAGCAAGAGAGGCACTACCAACAATGTCTTCATGCTTTGATCCACCACCAGCCTTAGTAAGCCTGGATCATAGGCACATGTATGCCTGGTAGGCTCAGGGATGTCCTAGGATGTGAACTCAGAACCTTTTCTATGTGAGCCCAGTTGTGTTACTGCTGTGCCACTCCCTGGCCCCCAAAATAACTTGTTTTCAAAACAAAAACATTTAGTTGGAAGAGTGACATTTTTGCAAGTTTCTTTCATGTTTGGGTTAGTAAAAAATGGCTGAAATCTCACATCTGCTTTTGTATTCAGTCTGTGTGATATTATGTCATGTACCCTCTGAAGAATTCCATTGCACACTCAAGAGAATGAGGGTAAAAAGGGCCAAGAATGTCCTAATGTTATTGTGAACATAGTTTTGGCCTTTTATATTTTCTGAGAGTCTCAGGCAGCCCAAGTGTTCGCTGGACTGCACCAAGTATTCCCTGACTGAAAATAGCCAGAGTGGAGGGTCCAGTTTGGAGACTGTTTCTGTAACCTAGTTGAGAGATAATGAGGAGTCTGAACCAAGGTAGGGTGGATGGATGGAGAAGGGGAGCTGAATATAAAAGGGACTTTAGAAAAATCAGAAGGTTATGGGAGGAGGTAACAGGGTCAAGGGAAAAGGGATAATAGAGTTCCAGCTGGGTATGTGCTTCACAATCAAACTGTGAAATAGATATTGAGCTCTAGGAAATGACCAAGAACCCAAGCCTGTCCCACACAAAAGCTCTTTCTATTTTATGTTGAGTAGAGTTAGAGTAGGTGTAGCAAGGAAGTGATGCCTTTCTTAGAGACAAGAGAGAGAATGGGCAAGACAACAAAATTTTGACATGGAGAAGGAGGGAAGTGGAAGAAGTTAAGTAACTCCATAGGTTTGTCCAGTTTAAAGTTACAATGATGTCAAACTAGACTAGATTTGGTGTTGGGCTAGTGGAAGAACTAAGAATGTTCTGAGTCACTGCCAAGCTAACTGTTCTTAAGTGGTTGGGGTGGAACTGAGCAGGCAGTGGAGCTGTCCAGAGGAAGGAAGACCCTCTCCTAGCTGTGATTTTTACCTGTTCCACTACAGGGTGGATTCATGCTGTGTTGACCCCTGTGGACTGCCTTGCCTTTGGAGGGAACTTCTTACACAGCCTTAACATCGAAATGCAGCTCAAGTGAGTCCTGAAGCTGTGGTGATCCTGTGTTGGCCATTCCATTCCTGTCTGCTAGAGTCCTTGGGCTCCCCTTAGGTGTGTAGCATAGAAAGAGATGAGATGATCAGAAAGGAATGGATCCTGGTTCCTGATGTGATGTTCAGTTTGAAGACTAATACCTTTTCCTCACTTAGTAGTTATGTGACTTTGAGCAAGTCATATAACCTTTGAGCCCAAAGTTTACTACTTTATAAAGTAGGGCTTTACAGGGTTATTGTGAGGATTAGAAATAATGCATACAAAGCATCTAGAATAATACCTGATGCATACTAGGTGCTCAAAAAATGGATTGTTATTGTTGTTATGCCTCCTCCTTTTAGAGCCTATGAGATTGAGAAGCGGCTGAGCACAGCAGACCTCTTCAAGTTTCCCAATTTTGAGACCATCTGTTGGTATGTGGGAAAGCACATCCTGGACATCTTTCGAGGTATGGGTCCTTTTGCCAGCTGTCTCTTTTCCCTCAGTGTGTGTGTATATGTATCTAACTACTGACTCAGTCAAGAGACAGTACTGCTCCATCACCATAAAGATCCTCTCTGTATGCATATCAAGACATCATATTGTATATCTTAAGTATATGCAATAAAAAAGAAAGTGACAGTCTCCCTAGTGCTACTGCTTAATAGTTTCACCTGTTTTTTCTTTCCTATACCATCCATAACTTCCAAAAACCACTAATATGTTTTCTTTCTCTTTAATTTCGTCATTTCTTGAATATTATATAAGGCCAGTTGATGGTGTGCTGGTTAAGGCAACTAGATGCCACATGGCTGACTGTGGTTTGAGTCCTGGATCCAGTGGCATGAAAAATACACCGGGCATGTGTGCATGCATGCCCAAAATCCCAAAAGGACTGAGAAATGGAGGAGAAGGGATTATACTGTGGCCATCTCCTGTGGCGGATGCTTTCTGATTCTCCCTCTTTTTCTCTCTGACTCTCTATGGCAAGCAAACATGCCCTATGGCAAATTTAAAAAAAAGAATATTCTATAAATGGAATCACATGATGTGTGACCTTTTAAAATTCACTCTTATGGTACCAGCAGATGGTGTAATGGTTACGTCACTGGTCTCTTACATAGTCAACCACAGATCAAATCCCAGACTCGGCAGCTTAAACTAATGTCGGGCACGTGTGCATGCATGCCCAAAATCCCGAGGGGAGAATGGAGGAGAAGAAATTGTGTTTGATCATCCCCATTGGGGGTGATTTCTCACTTTCTGTCTGTTTATCTCTCTGGCGAGCGAGCTTGCCCTATAGCAAAAATCTCTCTCTCAAAAAAAAAAAAAAGATTCACTTAGCATAATGTATGCAGGGCAGGGATTTTAACCTTTTTATTTAGCAAAGGTGGCTGAGAAAATGGAATCACAGTGAAATTGTATCTGTTTCCTGCCAGTGAAGATAAAAATTGTTTCAGAGTTCCCTAGATTTGCTTTCTATGGTGATAAAGCCCAGTTTGACCATCCTGACATCATGTTCTTTCATGGGTATCAGCACAGATTGAAGCCACCTTGCTGAATTTTCTCTTTCCTGGTCTGCTTTGAGCTAGAGCAAATCCCTTGCTCAGGCTTAGGACTCTGCAAGGTGACCTGGACTGGAGGAATCAGTATTTTAGAGTTACAAAGAACCTCAGAGACCACTGAGTACAGTCTTCTACCCTACCCAGTACCTCAAGCCCTCATTCTGCCACCTAGACAGACTGACACTTAAGTGTTCAATCAGATGCTGGATAATTAACTGCTATTCACCTCTTTGAATAACTCAGGTCAGTAGAAGATTCTTTTCAAAGCCTAAATCTGCTTGTTTATAATAGCCTTCCCTTGAACTAAGATAGAACACAGCTAATTCATCTTCTACCTTAATGGCCCTTCATATCTGTATAGGTGGTAGTCATGGTCCTCTTGAGTATTCTCATTCTGAAACC
The DNA here is from genome assembly GCA_026018925.1 of Tupaia tana. Classification (NCBI taxonomy): domain Eukaryota; kingdom Metazoa; phylum Chordata; class Mammalia; order Scandentia; family Tupaiidae; genus Tupaia; species Tupaia tana. The sequence goes on along the minus strand of JAKSZU010000009.1, from coordinate 114,534,108 downwards.
CAAGAGGCAGTATAATGAATGGAGAGAGGGAGCAAATTTAGATTCAAATAGACATGGTTTGGTCTTGGCCCTGGTACTTACTAGATGTGTGTCTTTGGTCAAGACTTTTTCTCTCTTTGAGACTCAATTTCCTGAACAATAAAATGAAAATAATAATAATACCTGGTTATAGGATAGGTATAAGGATTAAATGATATAATAGATGTCATATGTCTTGCACATAAATGAACATTATTGGTAGAACTGAGATATATGGAGTTTTGCTCAGAATCCTGAGTGTTTTCTCTGGTTGCCTGACCAAGGTAACAGGTCCTTCATTTCCCTGCATGGCTTTGCTGACAATCTGTTTTCTCCTCTTTCCTCCTTTAGGTTTGCGAGAGAACAGGAGACACCCTGCCTCCTACCTGGTCCATGGTGGCAAAGCCCTGAACTTGGCCTTTAGAGCGTGGACAAGGAAAGAAGTAATGTGCTTATTACTCTTTCTCTTCTAGGTTCTTCCCTCTACAGGGACTAGCTTTGGGTGGATTCTTGGGGAGGAGAAGAGACCAGAGAGTCTTATGAACTTCTGGGTGTAGAAGACTGGGCTAGGATTCCTTGGATTATGTTTTCAAACCTTCCTTTCTGCTTATAAAAGTTTTACTCTAGATAATCAGAAAAAATACTGGAGTATAAAGAGGGAAAAACATCACCAATAATTGTAACATTAAGGGAACTAATGTTAACTTGTGGATATATTTCTTTCTAGTCATTTTTTGTTTAAGTCTTGTTTTGTTTTTAAGGTTTTTGCCATAGGGCACATGTGCTTGCTGGAGAGATACAGAGAGATATAGTGAAAGAGAAAGTGAGAAATCACCACCCCCTGGGGGGGAGGATGGCCATTCTGTAATTCCTTATCTTTTATTCTCCTGGGATTTGGGGCACACATGCACACATGCCCAACGTGACTTTCAAGCCACCAGGTTCAGAACTCTAACCCAGTTAGCCATGTGGGAATCCAGTGCCTTAATTACCACACCACCTGCCAGCTCCTTTTTTTCTGGTCTTTTTTTAATGTGTATTTAAAAAATATAATTGCAAGGCCAGCTCTGTGGCCTGGTGGGTAAGATAACTGGTTCCCACATGCCTGGTGAGTGTTTTGTGATTTGAAAATACACCAGTCTTGGGGACCAGCAGGTGGCATGGTGGTTAAGGTGCTGGACACTTGCACATGGTGGACCACGGTTCAAGTCGTGGACCTGGTAGCTTGCTTTCTCACTTTCTCTCTCTCTCTCTCTGGTCAAATTAAAATAAATGAATGAATAAATAAAATAAAATAAATCTTTACAAATAAAAGAAAATACACCAGTCATATGTCCATGCATGCTCAAAATCCTGACCAGGATGGAGAAATGAAGAAGAGATTATGGTGTGATGACACCAATTCTTTCTTCCCATCTCTGTGTCTCCGTCTGTCTCTCTGACCAAGTGTATGTGTCCTCTGGCAAAAAAAAAAAAAAAAAAAAAAAAAAGCAAAATGAAACATAATTACCATCATACTATTAGGGATCTTAAAAAAGTTCATGGAAAAAATATGTGAAAAAACTGTGTGGATTCAAAAATTTCACACTGGAAAATAACGTGTACTTTAATTGCAATGTTTTTCATAAACTTTTCGAAATACCCTTGTATGTATCCAATTTTGTGTCTGAGTCTTTTGGTTTATCTTAACTTTCCTGTGTTACCAAAGTTCTACATAAGTAATAGTTACATGATATTCTTTTGAGATGATAGACTATCTTTATCACTTGCTTATTCTTACTTCTTAATTATTATTATTATTATTATTATTATTATATTTTTTTGCCATAGGGCATAGGCACTTACCAGAGAAAGCCAGAGAGAGGGAAAGTGAGAAATCACCCCACAATGGGGATGGCCATGCCTCAATTCCTTCTCCTCCATTCTCCTCTTGGGATTTTGGACACACATGTACCTGTGCCCAATGTGATTTTCAAGCTGCCAGGTCCAGAATTTAAACTGTGGTGAGCTGTGTGGGAGTCCAGCACCTTAACTACCATGCTACTTGTTGGCCCCTCTTCTTTTTTCACTTATTTGTCTGAGCAGGTAGTTATAGAAAATCATACAGTAAATATCTGTATGAATCAGTCTTTATTCTGCATTTCTTGATTGTTTCTTCAAGGTAGATTCCTGGAAAAGCAATTATTGGATCAAAGTATATATATAAAAAAAGTAAAGCTCTTATTGTATGCTATCAAGATACCTTTTTAAAAGGAATGTGCCAATATCCCTTTATTCATCTGAATACCAAATAGCTATAAAAGAGAGTGAGAAAGCTTTCTATATTCTGATTTGGAAAGACCTCCAGAATTTCTCAAGTAAAGGTGCAGAACTGAGGTTATAGTGTACTGCCTTTAATGTAAAGAGGGGGGGAAACTTGAATTGTACTTGCACATGCTTGTCTTTGCTTGAAGACACAGTATAGAGGGATGCAGAAACTAATGAAAAGTGGTTCTGTAGGGGTAGGATGATGGGGCTGATGGCAGGGACCCGAGTAGGAGTGAATCTTTTCAATATTTATCTTTTTATATTGTTTGATTTTTTTTTTTTTTTTTTGGAGAGGGCACATGCACTTGCCCAAAGGATAGAGAGAGAGAGAGAGACAGACAGACAGAAAGTGAGAAATCACCCCCCAGGGGGATGGCCACACCGCAATCCCTTCTCCATTCCCCTCTCGAGATCTTGGGCATGCATGCACATGCACCTGGCGTGAGTTTAAGCCACCAGTTCTGGGACTCAAACCGCAGTTGACTACGTCGCTGGGCATCCAGTGATGTAGCCATTATGCCATCCACTGGTCCTGTATTTTATTTTTAAACCGTATCAATGGAATTGCCTTTTCTTTCTTCTTCTTCTTTTTTTTTTAGATAGATTTTTGCTAAAGGGTGCATTCATTCACCAGAAAGACAGAGACAGAGAGACAAAAAGCAAGAAATCGCCCACCTGGGGAATGGCCACACTACAGTCCCTTCTCCTCCATTCTCTTGGACATGCACACATACACACAGAGAGATTTAAGAGATTTAAGCTGCCGGGTTCAGGACTCAAACCATGGTTAACTACATGGGAATCCAGCGATGTTACCGTTATGCCATCTACTGGTCCATAGAATTACCTTTTCAAATGTTGAATGCTTTTAAAATTTTGCCAGAAGGTGCATGGTCTTCCTGGAGAGAGACAGATTGGGAATGGGGAGCAAGAGAGCACATCCCCTCATGAAGTATGATCTTACTGCAGTCTCTTCTTTATTTCTCCCTCTTTTTGGGATTTTGGGCACACATGCATATGTGCCTACTGTGTTTTTCAGGCTGCTGGGTCTAGGACTTAAACTGTGCAGTCAACCTGTGGTATCTAGCTGTCTTAACCAACAGACCACCTGTTGGCCCTTTACATCTCTTACTACTGTCCCTTATTGGATATATTACTTGCAGATATTTTCTTTTAGTTTGTGACTTATCTTTAACTAACAGAGATGGTGGCGAAGCAGAGGTCTTTTTTAAAAGGAAGTTTATATTTTCAATTAAGTTCAGTTTATCAGTCATTTTGGTTTATATTTTTGCATCCTCTCTGAGAAATCTGCCTAATTGAAGGTCACAAAGATTTTGTTCTCTATTCTAAAAAGTGTTTGTAGCTTTAACTGTTACATTTAGGTCTGCAATTCATTTTGAGTTTTTTTTTCTTTTTGAGAGAGATTTTTGCCATAGGGCATCTGCACTCACGGGAAAGAAAGAGAAAGAAAGTGAGAAATCACCCCCCACGGGGGATGGCCACACTCCAGTCCCTTCTCCTCTAGGTATTTTGGGCATGCATGCACACACACCCAGCATGAATTTCAAGCCACTGGGTCCGGGGCTCAAACTGTAGTTGGCCATGTGTGAATCCAGCACCTTAACCACCATGCCATCTGCTGGCCCCATTTTGAGTTTTTTATGTGTGTGCGTGTGAATGTATGTGGTGCAAAATAAGGTTGGAGGTTCTTTTTTGTTTTGCATATGGGTGTCCAATTGGTCTAGTCCTACTTCTTGAAAAGATTACCCTTTCTCCATTGAATTGTCTTGGCATGAAAATCATTTGTCCTTTTATATGTGGGTCTATTCTTCATGCCTCTCATTTAACAGGCTCTGCCAGACCATGAGGATGAGATCCCGGAGACAGTGCGGACCGTACAACTCATTAAAGATCTTGCTAGGGAGATCCGCCTGGTGGAAGTAAGGAGCATGGGGAAGGGAAGGCATTTGGGAAGGGCTTGAGGCTCAAGTGACAGGTCAGACTGCTTTGCGTGGCATGAAAGTCCAGGGGAAGAGTTGGAAAGACCCCACCAGGGACTCTATTTATTTATTGTCATTCATGCAAATAATTACTATGTACTTCAAGTGTGCCATGCATTGGGCTAGGCTCTTAGGATACATAACACATATCTGACCACAAAGAACTCAGTCTAGTAGAGGACCCCAAGCAAAATTAACTTCTCTGAACCTCAGTTTCTTCATCTCTAAAATGAGGATAATTGAACCTACTTAAAAATTGTTAAAATGATTAAATACGATAATGGTTGAACACTAAGTGTAGCCCTTGGCGCACAGTAGGTGCTTGATAAATTCTGATGGTGGGTCATGGAGATGAGTGGTGATGGAGGTGGTGGTAGTTATTAATATTTAGACTCAGTACATTCTGCAAAATGATAGTTCTCTCAAGTTGAAGATGATTACAAAGCCATGTTTCAACAGGTGGCATATACCCCAAGGCAGTAAAGTAGTAAAAGACTTAGAGAAACTTGGATTCTGACTCCTGCTGTGTCCCTTGCAAGCCTTTCAGAGCCTCAGATTTCTCCATCTGTAAATTGGAACAAACCTTTCAGTTTTGTTAGTATTAAAAGTTAATATATGTAGAGCCCCTCGCATAGTGCCTGGCAGAGTAAGTACTCAATAAATGTAAGCCATTGTTATTAATAGATTTCGCCACAAAGAGAGAACTTGGTGTGGGCTGGTGAAATAGCAGAGGCACCAGAGTATTGGACTTGAGGACATTTGAACTTTCCTTTAACTCAAAAGCTGTAAGGTTCCTTTAAGTTCCCAGGATTATACATTCATCTTGAAGCATGGTCAGAGTGAGCTTCTGGGAAATTGGGCTTCTAGCCTCACTGCTTGCAGCATTAAGTTTAACTGCCTACACCATAGCTTGAAGTGTCCACCTCCTACCTTATTTTCCTCCACTCCCATCTGTCAAAATCTTTGTGGATTTAAAAAGCCTACCTCAGGACCAGCAGGTAGGATAGTGTTTAAGGTGTTGGACTCCCACATGGCTGACCGTGGTTCAGATCTCAGACCTGGCAGCTTGAAAATCACGCTGGATGCATATGTGTGCATGCCCAAAATCTTGAGAGGAGGATGGAGAAGAGACTGCTGCGTGGCCACCCCCCTGGGGGGGGGTGATTTCTCACTTTCTCTCTGGCGAGCACATGCACCTTATAGCAAAAGCCTCAAAATTTTTTTTAAAAACCTACATTTCTCCATCTCTACCCATTTAGGACAATCTTAGGCTGGTTGGAAGAGGACTTAGGTTACACCTAGTCTGTTGGCTTTCAAATGTTTTAAAGTAATAGAATCCTTTTCTTTTTTTTTTTTTTTTCCAAATGAGATTTTATATGGAAGCTCACTGTTTGTGATAAATGAAAGCATAGCTGCTTTGAGTAGGATGAGAGGCCTAAGGCTCTACTTGTTCCTCTCATCTACCTTCCACCTACTTTCAGTCCCCAGCATTTCTTCTAAGAATCTCAAAGAAGCCACAGAATATCTTTGAAAATCACCTTTGCAGTCTAATCCTTTGATTTTATAGGTATGCAAACAGAGTCCTGGAGAACTCAGATAACTTTCCTGAGGTCCCAAAGCTAGCTAACTGGAGAATTAGGATTCTAGCCTTTCTGCATCTCTCAAATCTTACAGCCCTGAGAGTTTGAACCACACAATTAGTACTTGATTATTTTCTTCCTCATGTCAGCTACTCTTGGAGTCTTTTCTCTCCAATTTTAACAGTACTGCTGGGCTTTTCCTCTGCTCGTCTTCTCTTTATTCATCAGTGGCTGGGTAAAGAAATGCCACCCAATAAGTTATCAATGACTTGTGCATAAACTAGGGTGTGCATATGTGGAACATTTGTAAGCCACTTTTATGGCAATACCACCAATACCAGGAACAGAGCTCTGCTCTTATGTAGAGAGAACCCTTGAGTAAGCTCTAACCCCCTCATGTACTAACGCTCTTATAGGACATCTTCCAACAGAACGTTGGGAAGACGAGCAATATCTTTGGGCTGCAGAGGATCTTCCCAGCCGGCTCCATTCCCTTAACCAGGCCAGCCCATTCCACTTCAGTATCCATGTCCATGCTGTCATTGTCCTCCAAAAGTGGTTCAAAGAAGAAAGGCCTGAAGCCCAAGGAACTCTTCAAGAAGGCAGAGCGAAAGGGCAAGGAGAGTTCAGCCTTGGGGCCTGCTGGCCAGTTGAGCTATAATCTCATGGATACATACAATCATCAGGCACTGAAGACAGGCCCTTCCCAGAAAGCAAAGGTGGGTGCTGGCCCATGGGTTCAGCCCAAGCCTTATGGGTCCCTTGGAAGAGCAAGGTTTCAGGACAGATTATCCTGTTTTTTCTCCCACTTCCCTTAGGGCTACTGGTGTTAGACTACCAGTCCCACTCATTTACTAAGCATTTATTGAGACCTTTTCTATGCTGGGCACTGTGATAGGTGCTGTGGTTGTAATTCAAGAAGCTAACAGGCTAGTGAGAAAGATAGACATAAAAACAAATGAGTGCAACAGTGTTGTGGTTGCCACAATCAAGAGTGTGTATGAGATCCTGAGACACAGAGGAGGGTTGCTTCTATTGGGTCATCAGAAAAGTCATGCATTTTTTGTTTTTCTGTGCAAAAATGTGTCATGACTTCTGACTACCCAATATCTGGGTAGGAAAGCTGCTCAGGAACTCTTCAGAACCCATGACACTTGAGCTGAATCTTGGAATACTGGAATGGGAAAGAGATTTGAGAACATTGTATATCAGTGTCATGTTGGAATCTTGAACAGGTCCTTGAGAAAAGTTCTCCCCCAGTTATCTACCTTGCTTCAAGATTGTGGTTTCCCCCATGGTTATCTGAAGATGTCCCTCCTTTCTTAGGGAACATGTTTCAGAAGTTTGATGGGTGTCCCCTTAACTGGTCACACTTTCTCAATCTCCTGTTCCTGTGATCAGTGGGAGTAAGGTTGGAGTTGGGGGGCAGAGGATAGTAGGAGGCCTTGGTACAGGTGGTTTCACAGTGAGCTCTACCAGTGAAACCAGAGGGAACTGGATATCCAGATTCACGTGAGAGTCCCAGAGAGGTGACAACTGAGCCTCCTCCTCCTGCAGTTCAACATCACTGGCACCTGCTTGAATGACTCAGATGATGACTCACCAGATGTGGACCTTGATGGGAATGAGAGCCCGCTGGCCCTGTTGATGCCTAATGGCAGGTGAGGTGGGAAGAAGCAGCAAAAATAATGGGACTCTTGGTGACAATATGTCAGTAAGACAGGGCATGGAATTGGGTTCTTGGGGTTGGGGCATGGACTGGGTAAGGACTGTAGTTAGGGTGATCAGATATTACTGCCTAGTTCAGGAAACCATTGTAGTATTGGGGGTGGGTAGTGAAAAGGCCTGGAATCTACTTATTAATCCTGGGAAAGATCTTGTGTAAGGTCTAGACATTTCAAGTCAGTGGGTCAGGATCACTGGCAGAAGTAAGAGGTAATATAGAACACTGTTTAAAAGCATTAGTGAGATCTATCTATCTATCTATACCTTTTGACTTGTGATTTGAATTTAAGGATTTAGTTTACAGCAATACTTGCACAAATGTGTAAAGAGAAATGTTCAGAGTTCATCACATCATTGTTTATTATAGTAATTGGAAACATCCATTTGTTCATCAATAAGGGTTGGATAAATGAATTATAGTATATCTATAGAATGGAATATCATGTGTTAATAGTTGTTAAAAAGAATGTGACAAATATTGTTAACACAGGTATCTAAGATAAAAATCAGGTTATAAAGTTATATAGGAGTATTTTTATTTTTTAAAAAAAGGAATGTGTACATTGTTTTTGCATATGTAAATAAGCAATATACAGGATTTTTCACTTGATTTTTAATTTGTTTGAAGAAATTTTAAAATTCAATAAGTGTGGGGCCAGCAAATAGTATGGTGGTTAAGGTGCCAGACTCCCACCTGGTTGACTGCAGTTTGAGTCCTAGAACTGGTGGCTTGAAAATCACGCACACCAGGTGTGTGTGCATGTGTACATGCCCCAAACCCTGAGAGGAGATTGGAGGGGAAGAGATTGCGGCTTGACCATCTACCCAGAGGGTGATTTCTCACTTTCTCTTTCTCTGTCTCTCTCCAGTGAGCATACTCGCCCTATGGCAAAAACCTAAAAATAAACAAAAGTTTCAAAAAGTGTGAAAGAACACACCATGAAAAATCTTGATCTCTCTCTTCTCTTCTTCCCCTCCCCATGGAACACCGTATCAGTGTTTCCTTCCAGAGATATTCAGTAGCATTTGAGTTTTGTACTATAAGCAAACATTAATTTTCTTAAACTAATTTTCAAAAGAACATTTTCCAAAAGAAGGGAAAAAAAAGCTGTTCACAACAAAAATCATGGGCTTAGGAATCATATAATCCTGAGTTTAAATTCTAGTTCTGGCACATATTCACTGTGTGACCTTGGCAAATTATTTAACCTGTGTAAGCCACAGTAAATTCATTATATGTATTCTCTAGGTAAAACTTACCTTAGAGTTGCTGGAGGATTAAATGAGATAGTGTATGTAAAGTGCTTATCACAGTGCCTGGTATAACATACATGTTAGTAAATGGTAGTTGTTATAATTACGGTGATGAAGATGGAGATAGAAGGTGGTAGTGATGGTTACGTGGGTATGGCCAGTAGGTAAGTAGATCATCAGAAACCCTGAAATATCTAGGGAGGGAGGGAAGGTAGTAAGGGTTATCATCTGGATACTCAGAATAGTAGACATGGCCCAGCCTCTGTGGTGCAGTTGGTAGTGTGCCTGACTGCAGTGCTGGAAGCCACATGATGACCATAGTTCAAATACCTGGCCTGGTTGGCCTGAAGTATGCTGGGTGCATGTGCAAGTGAGTGTCCAAGATCTGAGAAGCTGGAAGGAAGAAGATCAAGGGTGTGGCCAGACATTGTGTAGGCTGTGTCTGTCTGTCTGTCTTGTGCACACGCACACACTCTTAACACAAATGAAATAAATAAATACATAAAATTGCAAAAACTAAAAAAGAACACGAGACAGCAGCAGTCAAGAGTGAAGTACAGAGTGTGAACAATGTAGGAACATGCGACAAGGATAACATCAATAGCCTCTTTGTGGGAAAAGATTATATTTAGATCCCAAAAGAGTGTAGTAGGTCCGCATGACTGGAAAAGATAGTGAGAATAGGGCAAATTATTGAAACCAGCAGAGCTATACTTGGGGCTTGAGAGCAAGGTTACTAAAGAGTAAGATTAGAAAGACTGCTGCTGAGCATTGCCTTGGTCCAGAACTCATGGTGGGTCTCCTGGAGAGGAAAAAATAAAGTACTCAGAGTATAGCCTATAATGGCAAGTGAGGATCCCAGATATTTTCCCCTCCCCATCTGTCTTTCTTAAGCTGCTTCTATTACTTGCTGTAGCTGCCAGAAGCTGCTCTTAAGTGAACCTAGAGAATCAGGGTATAGAAATACTTACAAATGATACAATATTATGTCTGGGATTTTTCTCCAAATTCAGTGTTTTTCAGGGAATGAAGTGTAGATGAAACAAGTTAACTGTGTGTTGATAATCATTGAAACTTAGAACTGAGTGATAGGTACATGATATTCATTATACTCTTATATTTTTGTATAAGTTTGAAATTTTTTGTAATTAGAAGTTAATAAATGATCAAGGTGTAAATAGCTATCATTTATTGAGCATCTTCTCTATGTCAAGCTCTAACTTAGCTGTTTATATACATTATTTATTTAGTCTTCACAACGACCCTAACATAAGTACTGTTATCCCCATTTTACTATGTGAAAACTGAGACCTAGAGAACTTAATTATATTATATATCACTGGGCACTTGTCATGTGTCAGGCCCCACATTAGCTTATTCAATATTGTTAACAGTTCTATGATGTAGAAAACAGATCAATTTCATGACAACCAATTCACTGAAAGGAAATTTAGTAAAATAACTATTTGCTGATTGTATCAATAAACTGATTTACCAAAAGCCTTGTTTCTTTTTTATTGTTCATGTGGTTTATTCTAGCAGTTTCTAATTAATATTATTTATCTTGTGTAACAGGAGATTGTCTATACCACTTCTGAGCTTTTTCCATTTCCTTCATTTATATATATATATATATTTTTTTTAATTTTTTTGGAGAGGTTTTTGCTATAGGGCACGTGCACTTGCCAGAAAGAGAGAGACAGAGAGACAGAAAGCAAGAAATCACCCCCTAGGGGGGATGGCCATGCTGCAATTCCTTCTCCTCCATTCTCCTCTTGGGATCTTGGGCATGCACACACATGAGCCTGGCGTGAGTTTAAGCCACTGGGTCAGGAACTCAAACTGTGGTCAACTACATGGAAGTCCAGCAACATAGCCATTATGCCAACTGCTGATCCCAATTTTTGAAGTTTATTTACTTATTTATTTTATGAGTGAGAGAGAGACAGGAACACAGATAGGTAGGTACTCTTGACAAGTTCTCACCACAGTGCAATCCTCCCTGCAGCCTTCCAGCCAATCAGGATTTTGGGCATGTTCTGTATGTTTAGGTGTATTCGGGACTCAAATATGGTACCTCCCCATATGGCTCTAGTATTTCATATCAGCACGCTACCACGTACGCCACTGCAGCCAGGCCTCCCTTATATATTTTTAATAGCTTTCTTGAGGTACAACTTATATAACATAAAATTAACCCATTTTAAGTGCAAATAGATTTCAGTGAATTTACAGAATTGTGAAACCATGACAACAATAAAGTTTTAGAACATTTCTGTCACCGCAGAAAGACCCATTTTGTCCATTGGTAGTTGGCCCTCATGATCCTCCTCATGCCCAAGCAACCACAAATTTACTTTCTGTCTTTCATTCAGTTTGTATTTTTTTGTGTCTGTCTGTCTTTCTTTCTTTCTTTCTTTCTTTCTTTCTTTCTTTCTTTCTTTCTTTCTTTCTTTCTTCCTTCCTTCCTTCCTTCCTTCCTTCCTTCCTTCCTTCCTTCCTTCCTTTCTTTCTTTCTTTCTTTCTTTCTTTCTTTTTTTAAGGTTTTTGCCATGGAGTGCATGTGCTCATTGGAGAGAGACTGAGATGATGAGAGGGAAAGAGAAATCACCCTCTTGCAGATTATGGCTTTGCCACAGTCCCTGCCCCTCCATTCTCCTGGGATTTTGGACATGCACACATGCGCCTGGTATGACTTTCAAGCCATCAGATCTGAGACTCAATCTGTGATCAGCCATATGGGAGTCCAGTGCCTTAATCATTATGCCACCTGCTGACCCCTGTGTCTGGTTTCTTTCACTCAGCATGTAATGTTTTAAAGGTTCATCCACATTGTAGCATGATCATTAGTTAGTTCTTTTCTATTGCTGAGTAGTATTCCATTGTATGGATATACTACATTTTGTTTATTCATTCACTAGTTGCTGATCATTTTGATTGTTTCTACTTTTTTGGCTGTTATGAATAATGCTGCTCTGAGCATTCATGTACAAGTTTTTGTTTGCATGTCTATTTCATTTCTCACCTAGAAGTAAAATTGTTGGTTTATGTGATAACTCTGTGTTTAGCTTTTTGCCAATCATTCTGAAGTGTTTGTACCATTTTACATTCCTGCCAGCAGTCATGAATTTCTGCATAAACTGGTCAGCACTCATCATTGTTTTCTCTTTTTGACATAACCATTCTGGTGTATGTAAAGCAATAACTCATTGTGTTTTCTGTTAATAAAAATGGTATATATTTAAAATATATGAAGTGATGTTTCGATAATGATTGCTACAGTCAAGCTAATTAATACTCAGTACCTCACATAGTTACCATTCTTCTGTATATGTGTGGTTAAAAACTTAATCCACTCTCTTAGGAAATTTCAAGTGTACAAAACAGTATTATTATATATAGTCACCTTGCTGTAGCTTAGATCTCTTATTCATCTTACTTAACCAAAACTTTATGTCTGTTGACTAATGTCTCCCCTAAACTCTAGCCCCTAGATGCCACCATTATACCCTCTTGCACTATGAATTTAGCTTCTTAAAAATTTTATATTTAAAAGAGATCATGCAGTATTTTTCTTTCTGTGTGACTTGTTTCACTTAGCAAAATGTCCTCTAGGTTCATCTGTGTTGTCACTATGGCAGAGTGGAATGGACTTTTCAGGAATTAATTGGCTTTTTATATATCATCTTTGGAGAAATATCTATTTAAATAACTTGCTTGTTTTTAAGTTGGCTTGTTTATCTTATTGAATTATTAGAGTTTTTTAAATATTCTGGATACAAATTCTTTACCAGATAAATGATGTACAAATATTTACCTCCAATCTGTGGCTTGCCTTTTTTATATGCTGAATGGCTTCCTTTGAATCACAGTTTTTTTTTTTTTTTTTGGAGAGGGTTTTCTTTTTCGCTATAGGGCGCGTCCGCGCGCCAGACAGACAGAGAGAGACATAGAGACAGAAAGCGAGAAATCACCCCCCCAGGGGGGATGGTCACGCCGCAATCCCTTCTCCTCCATTCTCCTCTCGGGATCTTGGGCACGCACGCACACGCGCCCGGCGTGAGTTGTAAGCCACCGGGTCCGAGATGTGAACCGCGGTCGACTACGTGGGAGTCCAGCGACATAGCCATTACACTAACTGCTGGTTCCCCACAGTTTTTAATTTTACCAAATCTGAGGTCACAAAGATATTTTTCTGTCTTCTAGAAATTTTATAATTTAAGCTTTTACATATAAATCTATAGTGCATTTTACTTAATTTTTATGCATGATGTAAGATAATGGCCTACATCAAATTCTTTGCATGTGATATCCAGTAGTCTTGGCACAGTTTGTTGAAAGGACCATTATTTCCCTCACTATGTTGCCTTGGCACCTTTCTCAAAAATCATTTGTAGGGTGCTGGCAGGTGGCATGGTCGTTAAGGGCACTGCACCCCCACATGGCTGACTGTGGTTGAAGTCTCAGACCTGGAGACTTGCTTTCTCACTTCTCTGTCTCTCTCTCTTTCTCCCTCTCTCTCTCTCTCCCCCTCTCCCTCTCCCTCTCCCTCTTCCTCTCTCTCTCTCTGGAAATATTAAAGTAATAATATTAAATAAAGTTAAATAAAATAATTCTTAAAAAATCATTTGTTCATAAATTTCAGGGTTTATTTTATACTTACAGTTCTGTTCCACTGTGTTGTATGTCCATCCTTATGCCAGTATCACACTGCCTTGATTACTGTAGCTTTATATAAGTTTAGAAATTGAGTAGTATAAGTCCTCCAACTTTGTTGTTTTTTTCTTTTTCATTGTTTTGATTTTAGATCCTTTGCATGCTCCTATACATTTTACTATCAGCTTGTCAACTTTTACAGAAAAGGCTAGCTAAATTTTGATAGAGATTGCATTGAATCTATAGATCAATTTGGGGAGAATTGCTTTCTTCATATTATGTATGACTGTTTGTTTTTTTATGTTCTCCTTCCCTTTCTCTCCAGTACCAAGAGGATAAAGAGCTTATCCAAGTCTCAGCGAGCTAAGATTGCAAAGAAGGCAGACAAAACTAGGCTGGTGGCAGAACAGATGATGGAGGACGGGTTTGACTTGGATTCAGATGATGAGCTACAGATTGATGAGAGATTGGGAAGGGAGAAGGCAACCCTCATAATAAGACCAAGTGTGTCTCTGTTCTTTTCCTTTGCTGTCCTACTCATTTCATGTTTGTTTGTAGCCCCCTTGATAAACTTAAGACCTTGGGCCTGAGATTGTTGACATTGTGATTTACCAGGCTCTCTAAGTCTCCATTGTTTCCTTTGCTCTAGGCATTCATTTATCAGCTAAATCCTAACCTCTCTAAATTAGTCATCTGTGGTTATTACTTCCAGGAAAACTATAGTCTTATTTCATTTCCTCTGGGTGTTTGGGTCAGTTGTTAATCTTAGCTTCATAATGTGTGCATTTCCCTGTTTTGTAGAATTTCCCCGGAAGTTGCCCCGTGCTAAGCCTTGCTCTGACCCAAACCGAGTTCGTGAACCAGGAGAAGTTGAGTTTGACATTGAGGTAGGATCCTGCCCTTTGTGTAGTCTGCTCATTCTAGTCACAGAGATAGAAGACAGTCATTCTAGTTGAGGATGGCAAGAAAACATCCTATATATTCAATTTCCAAAATATGTATCAAATGAAAGATTGTGCAGTAAGTGCTGCAGATCATATAAATGAAAGATTGCAATTTAGTTGAAATATTTGTAAAATCCTTTAATAAATTTTAGAATAAAAGTTAACATTAAATAGCATAAGGAATATCTGATTTGGAGTATCTGATAAGACCTTCACAAATTATTTTATTCTACTGAGCTTTAGTTTTTTTGTTTTGATAATTATTTATTTATTTAATTCTATTTGTTATTACTGTGTTTTAATTTGACCAGACACAGACAGAGAAAGAGAGAGAAAAGGAAAGCAAGAAAGCAAGCCACCAGGTCCAGGACTTGAACCACAGTCGGCCATATGTGAATCCAGTGCCCTTAACCACCAGGCTACCAGCTGGCCCCAGAGCCTTAGTTTTTTATTTGTAAAATGTGGTTATAATATCTACCTCAAAGATGTGTGGAGATTAAGAAGAAAGAATTAATAAGTCTGATTAGCTCTTGGTCTATACTTGGTGGTAGGTAGATATTAATTAGTATTAGGAGTAAGGCTATCAACCTCGTATTGAAGCCTTACCAGACTAGCTCTGGGCAGCTGACGTCATATGCTCTCTCTCCAACAGGAGGACTATACAACAGATGAGGACATGGTTGAAGGGGTAGAAGGCAAGCTTGGGAATGGGAGTGGAGCTGGTGGAATTCTTGATCTGCTCAAGGCCAGCAGGCAGGTGGGGGGACCTGACTATGCTGCTCTCACGTGAGTACTGGCTTTGATCTTCCCTTTCCAGGCTGTCAGACAGCACTCCCCCTCTTGCCCATGAGGCTAGTTCTGCTGATACTTAATCAACAGATGCTGATTAAGTATTTAAAGGGACAAAGAATTATCCAGTCCATTTGGACTAAAAGCATAAATAGACATGAAACCTGTCCTAAGGAACAGTCTGACAGGAAAAGAGTGTATAGACTTCAAGAGGAATCAATTTTGAGTGATTAGGAAGTTCGAAGAGGGACTGGAAGAATCAAGGAAGGATAACTGTTAATAAATAAATAAAAGGAAAGAATCCAGCATGGGTGAACAGGAAGAGGGATGTGCCCCCTTTTTTGACATCTTGGCTGCTGTCTATGGAGAGACAAGGCTAGAAGGACTGGCTTTTCAGGAAAACAATCTTTGCTACTATCTTGATGCTTTAGCTTGATTTTTAATTTTTCACCATGTATGGCTCTTCCTTTCTGCTTTCCCCTGATCATTATAGCCATAGTACTTCCTCCCTGAGTATTCTGATGACTGGTTTCCTCTGACAACTAGAAAAATTCCCCCAGCATTTATCCTCTGTCTGTTGCAGTGAGGCCCCAGCCTCTCCCAGTACTCAGGAGGCCATCCAAGGCATGCTGTGCATGGCCAACCTGCAGTCCTCATCGTCCTCACCAGCTACATCCAGCCTGCAGGCCTGGTGGACAGGGGCACAGGAACGAAGCAGTGGGAGCTCCAGCAGTGGGTTGGGCACAGTTTCTAACAGTCCTGCTTCCCAGCGCACCCCAGGAAAGCGACCCATCAAGCGGCCAGCATATTGGAGAACCGAGAGTGAGGAAGAAGAGGAGAATGCTAGTCTGGATGAACAGGACAGCTTGGGAACGTGCTTCAAGGATGCAGAGTATAGTAAGGAGTGCTAATAAGCATGTGGGTCCAGGCCAGAAGGAATTCCCATCTCAATCACAATCAATCAAGGATAGTCATAGTGAACAATATAGGCCTAGTCTTAAATCTGATGATGCTTAATTTCTCCAAGTCATATGTTCTATTTTTGGGGGGTGGGGTGGGGTGGGGATTTTTGCTATAGGGCGTGTGCGTATGCCTGAGAGACAGAAAGCAAGAAATCACCCCCTGGGGGGGATGGCCACGCCACAGTCCCTTCTCTACTCTCCTCTTGGGATCTTGGGCACTCACTCACATGCGCCTTTTGTGAGTTTTGAGACTCTGGGTCTGGGACTTGAACCATGGTCGACTGTGGGAGTCCAGTGATGTAACCATTATGCCATCTACTGGTCCCACCATGTGTTTTTAATGTGTAAAATGGGGGCTGTCTCATGGGTTTATGTAAGAATTAGAGATTATTCTTGCACAGAGTACCTAGCATAGTATCTTTCTCAAAAGATAATAACCATTATAATCATCTATCATCTAATCTTAGTACTGTCTAACCTTTACTGTCAGTGACGTTTACCCTCTTACCTGATTGACTTGTTCTGTGTCAGCTAGTTCATTTCTCGCAAAGGTATATAATGACCTTTTAGTGGGCTCTTTGCATTTAAGAGATGATTCCCTTTTAAAAGCTAAGATTTATTGAGTACTATACTTACTGTATAAAGTGTTTTTTTGTATAGTGCAGGTGGCTATAATGTGGGTTTTTCTTTTAATATTATTTTAAAAAGTTATACAAATGGGATTGAACATTAGAACCTGGCAGAGAATGCAGAATTTCTTTTGACTAACACTCTTACCTCTCTGAGCCCAAAAGTAACTTATATTTATTTATTTCCTTTCTTTTTTTTTGGAGAGGTTTTTGCTATAGGGCACATGTGCTCACTAGAAAGAGAGAGACAGAAAGTGAGAAATCACCCCCCAGGGGGGATGGCCACGCCGCAATCCCTTCTCCTCCATTCTCCTCTCGGGATCTTGGGCATGCACGCACACATGCCTGGCGTGAGTTTAAGCCACCAGGTCCGGGACTCAAACCACAGTTGGCTACATGGGAGTCCAGCGACATAGCCATTACACTAACTGCTGGTCCCAGTAACCTTTATTTTTTTTATTATCTTTTATTTTTATTTTTGGAGAGGTATTTGCTATAGGGTGTGTGCGCTCGCCAGAAAGACAGAGAGAGACAGAGAGATAGAAAGCGAGAAATCACCCCCCAGGGGGGATGGCTACGCCGCAATCCCTTCTCCTCCATTCTCCTCTCGGGATCTTGGGCACGCACGCACATGCGCCTGGCGTGAGTTTAAGCCACTGGGTCCGGGATGCGAACCGCAGTCAACTACATGGGAGTCCAGCGACATAGCCATTATGCTAACTGCTGGTCCCCCAGTAACCTTTATTTTCAGTTCAGCGTATACCTTTCATTTTGTTGTGTTTATGTCCATATATAGACATATGTAGACAGGGGTATAGTTTAGTGTGTGTGGTTCTACAACCTGCTTGGGTATCTTTCTATTGCTATATCAGAATAAAGAGATACACTTAAGTACATAGATATCTACCCACTGCATAGTATTTTATAACATTTTTTTCTTATTTATGTTAGAATGTGTTTGCACACACAAGAGAGAAGGAGAGGAAGAACCCTCCACAGGGTCTGGTCACACTGTGATTACCTTTCCAGTCATAGGGCAGTTGGATCTTGGACGCTCAGGCACATGCCCAGTGTGTTTGAGGCTGACTAGGCCAGGTATTTGAACCTTTATGGCCGTGTGAAATCTGGCTTTTCTTGAACATTGCATTACTGCTACACCACAAAGCTGGGACCCTCTGCATAGTATTTTAATAGCGTAGAGGTACATGTTATATTTAATCATTCCCTACTGATTGACATTTAGGTTTTTTCTAAGTTTTGCTGTTACTGACAATGATGCAGTGAAATTTCTTATAATAACTCTTTGTGTTTGTGTACAAGTTATTAATTCTCTAAGGTAGGTAGACTTGCTGAATTGAATGGTACAAGATAAGTGTTAATAGACGGTGCCAAAATCCCCTCCAGAAGGGCCAGTAGTGTATGAGACATATCTGCTTACCCACAACCTTACCAGAGGTGGATATTATTAGTCTTTTTAAGTTTTGTCAATCCCATTCAAAAGACGATATTTCCATTTCTTTCTTTTCTTTGTTTATTGGCTCTTCTTTATTCCTTTTCTGTGAATCATCTATTCAGTCTTTCACCCATTTTTAAAATGAGAATTTTTAAAATTTATAATGTCTTTTTTTTTTTTGGAAAAGTTTTTGCTATAGGGCACGTGCGCTCGCCAGACAGACAGAAAGAGACAGAGAGACAGAAAGTGAGAAATCACCCCCCCATGGGGGATGGCTATGCCGCAATCCCTTCTCCTCCATTCTCCTCTCGGGATTTTGGGCATGCACACACATGCGCCCGGCGTGCGTTTTAAACCACTGGGTCTGGGACGCGAAGCGCGGCCAACTACATGGGAGTCCAGTGACATAGCCATTACGTTAACTGCTGGTCCCCTAAAATTTATAATGTCTTTTAGCCTATAGAAGATTTCAATTTTTATGTAGTCACCTTTACCAGTTTTTTTTTAAGAAGTTTTTGTCTTAGGGTGGATGCACTCACTGGAGAGAGAGAGAGAGAGAGAGAGAGAGAGAGAGAGAGAGGGAAAGTGAGAAATAAACCTCCTCCAGGGGGGATATCCATGCCACAATCCCTTCTCCATTCTCCTCCAAGGGATCATGGGCACACATGTACACGTGTCTCATGTGAGTTTCAAGCTATGGGTCTGAGGCTTGAACTGCAGTCAACCATGTGGGAGTCCATTGACATAACCGCTATGTCATCTGCTGGCCCCTTTCTTTACCAACTTTTAATAGTTGTATTTCATGTTTTATTTAAGAAGGCCTTGTATTTCACCTAAAATTTGTAAAGAAGATAAAATGTTAGCTCTTTTTCTGGACTTAAGTTTTGTGAATTGTGGGCAATAAGAATCTAATTTTATTTTTTTTCTGTATGTCATTTACCCCCAAACCACTTATTCACTAAATCATAATTATCTCTCTGATTTAAAGTTTTACCTTTCTTAGAAACTAAGTTCCCACACATATTTGGTATTGTTTCCTACTCTTACTCCAGTTCTGTGCCTTAATACCTATGTGACCTTGAGCAAGCTAGTTAACCTCTCTGTGATAATAGTACCTACCTTATAGGTTGTTGGAAGATTGACTAAATATGCATGAAGCAATTAAACCATTGTTTAGCACATGGTAAGCACTATGTGTTAGATATTATTACTATTATTCAATTCTATAAAATGAATTTGTCCATTGCTACGGCAATACTTTGTACATTGGTTACTATAGGACTTTTTTTTTTTTTGGACCAAATCTCCTTTACAGAACTTGTTCTGGACTTTCGGCAAGCACAAATTTTCAGCAAGCCCATCACTTCTGGGGTAAGTTGTGCTAAGCTGTAATTAATTTTAGGGACATGCTAAACTGTCCTGGCCACCCTCCCTACCTTCAGCAGTCCTATAGCCAAGACATCTTTATCTGGTTTAACCAGTTCTCTCAGAACAAATAACTCACTCAGCTATTACTAATCCTTTTCTATTCCAGATGAATTTTAGAATTAACTTGTCAAACTCCTTGAAAAATCCTATTAGGATCTTTTATTGGGTTTGCATGACATTTGTAGATTAATTTAGGGAGATTGACATCTTTTATTAGCGGCTTCTGCTATCATGGGATGTATGAATTCCTGTAAAACCTTGAAAATTTGTACTCTAAAAATAATGAGGCTTACCAGAAAAGAGATCAGGGGCACATTCTTGAAGATCGATGTGACTTTGAAGCCAAAACACTAATCCAAATAATAGCAGTCCTAATATAATCTTTGCCTAGTTACAACCCATTGACATTTGCAGCTGGCAGAATCACAGTGAGTGGATCCTCTGTAGCCTTAAGCTCTGTACTCAGGCTTCCTCCTTGGAGACGTGGATTCTTGAAGGCATTTGCTTCAAATGGATACCAGCTTCAGCAAACGAGTATCTGATCTAAGCCAGCCAGGTGGCCTGGTAGTCAATGTACTAGATCCCTCATGGCTGGCTTTGTGGTTCTAATTCCAGACCCAGTGACTTGAAAGACATACTAGATGCATGTGCATGCATGCCAAAAATCCCAAGAGGAGAATGGAGGAAAAGGGCCATCCCCCCTGTGGGGTGATTTTCACTTTCTCACTTTCTCTCTGTCTGTCTCTTTCTCTCTCTCTCTTTGGTGAGTGCATGTGCTCTATAGCAAAACTAAAAAAAAAACATTGTTCCAAGGCATGCATAGTCTTTTAGTTGTTGTTTTTTTTTTTTTTTTTAAATACAGGGAGAAATATTTTTGAACCTTTTCTATCTGTTCTTTCAGCCAGCCTCTTGCCCCAGTAGAACATAATTTTCTTCTTCCTTCTTTTTTCTTTTTTCCTTTTGCTTTCTTTCCTCATCTTTCTTTTTTCCTCTTCTTTCTTCTTCATTCTTCTTTCATCTTCTTCATTTGCCAGAGGGTGTCTGTGCTTATCAGAGAGAGACAAAGATAGAGAAAGTGAGAAAACACCCACCATGGGGCATTGGTCACACCACAATCCCCTCTCCTCCATCTCGCCCTCATTTCAGGGTTTTGGGCACATATGCACACACACTCTGCATGGTATTTTAAAAATAATTTACATTTAATCATTGTACATTTTTATAGGATATAATATGGTTTCTCAAAGCATTCATGCAGTGCATGTTAATCAAGTCAAAGATATTACCATATACATCATACTCAACAAATACTTGTCTCTCTTGTGTTTGTTAAATGTTTTTTGTCTTCCTGAGTCCTTCCCACATACCCCTCACCATCGACCCTCTTCTATATAGTCTCTGGTATCTACATTGCCAGCACTGCTATTATTATCTTCTACTATTTCTGTTTCTGTCATAAAGTACAGTCATTTGATATATATTGAGTAGGAACATACAGTGTCTGCCTTTTAATGTCTGGCCTGCTTCGCCTAGCATTAAACTTCCTATATTTACCCACTTTATATCAAATATCATCCATTTTTGGGCATTTAAGTTGATTCCATGTCTTAGCAATTGTGAATAACAATAAACATGGATGTGCAAGTGTTTTTTACAACTGAGTGTTTTCCTGTCCTCTGTTCTATTTGTAGATTTTTTTAAAATGTATTCTTTTTTGTTTTTAGAATTATTTTATTTAACTTTTTTATTTATTATTATTATCATGATTATTTTCCAGTTTGATCAGAAAGAGACAGAGAGAGAGAGGGGAAGTGAGAAAGCAAGCCATCAGGTCCGAGACTTGAACCATGGTCGGCCATGTGGGAGTCCAGCACCTTTAACCACCATGCCACTTGCTGGCCCCTATTTTTAGATTTCTGAGAACCTATGTATTGCTTTCCACAGTGACTGTATTAATTTATATTCTTACCAGCAATGTAGGAGGGTTCCCTTTTCACCACAGCCTTACCAGCACTTGTAGTTCTTAATTTTTTATTATTGTTTATTATTATTATTTATACATTCAATTGCTATACATCATTTAGATTGTAAAGAGACTTTACCCAGCATGATATACATCTCAGACCAACCCAGTTGGAAATACCATACACGTCATCCTCAACAGGTAATAAACCATATCTGTGTCCCACTAATATCATACCTCTCCATTTTTTCATCCAAATTTCCCTTCCTACACTCTTCCCTCTCCTACTCTCCTTCCACTTTGTCCAAAGTATTCATAACTATTTTTAATGCTTCTATGTCTTTCAGTCTTTCCATCTCTACCATAGAGTGCAGACAGTCGGTATATATTAAGTGGAGACATAAAATGTCTCTCTTTCATAGCCTGACTTGTCTTCACTCAGTAATTAAGTCTTCCATATTTGTCCACTTTCTATCACATGCCAAGGTCTTGTTTTTTTTTTTTTTAATGGTTGAATAGTATTTATTTTATGGAGTATATGTGCCACACTTTTTCAATCCATTCATCTGTTTGTGGACATTTGGGTTGGTTCCATGTTTTAGCAATTGTGAATATTGTTGCCATAAATAAAGATGTGCAAGCACTTTTCCAACCAAGCATTCTCCTGACCTTTGGGTAGATACTCAGGAGTAGAATTGCTGGATCATATTGTAGTTATGTTTGAAGATCTTTGAGGAACCTCCATATTGTCCTCCATAGTGGTTGGACTAATTTGCATTCCAACCAGCAATATAGGAGATTTCCCTTTCACCTCATCCCTCCCAGCACTTAGGATTTTATTTTTCAATCTTTACCATTCTGACTGGGATTAGGTGGTATTTTGTTGTAGGGTTTTTTGTTTTTGTTTTTGTTTTTTTTCCGTTGTAGTTTTGATCTGCATCTCCCTAATGGTGAGGGATGTTGAACATTTTTTTCATACACTTTTTGGCTGTTCATATGTCTTCCATAGAGAATTATTTATTCAGCTCGTTTTCCCATCTTTTTATTGGGTTAATCATTTTCTTCCAGGTAAGCCACTTAAGTTCCTTGTGTATTCTGGTTATCAGTCCCTTATCTGAGGTATAGTTTACAAGAATTCTCTCCCATTCTGAGAGTTGTTGATTCACACTATTTATTGTGTCCTTTGCTGTGCAGAAACTTCTTAATCTTCTTAATCACCTGTATATTTTGGAGATTACTACCTGTGCTTTGGAGGTCTTGCTTAAGAAATCTTTGCCTACCCCAATGACTCCCAGAGTTTCCCTAGTGTTTCCCCAAGTAGTTTTATAATTTGAGGCCTTAGGTTTAGATCTTTGATCCACTTTGAGTTGATTTCTGTTAATGATGGCAAAAGGAGTTAGATTCATCTTTCTGCGGGTGGATACCCAGTTTTTCCAGTGCCATTTGCTAAAGAGGTTTTACTTTTCCCACTGGATTGACTGGTACCCTTTGTGAAAGATCAGTTGGTTGTATGTTTTGGGGGTAATTTCTGGGGTCTCTAGTTCCATTGGTCCTCGTGCCTGTTTTTCTGCCAGTACCATGCTGTTTTGACTATCACAGCTTTGTACTATATTTTGGGGTCAGGAAGTGGGATGCAACTCACTCCACTCTTTGTGTAGGATTGCTTTGGCAATATGGGCTGTTTTATGGCTCCAGATAAATTCTATGTTTTTTTCTAGAACTGTGAAGAATGTCTCTTGTAATTGTATAGGGATTACATTAAATATGTAGATTAATTTGGGTAGGATTGCCATTTTGATTCTATTAATTCTTCCAATCCAGGAACATGGGATGTCCTTCCACTTTTTTGTGTAATTTTTTAATTACTTTATTAAGATTTTCATACTTTTACTTATAGAGGTCTTTGACTTTCTTGGTTAATTTTATTCCTAGGTATCTTATACTTTGTGTGGCTATGGTAAATGGGATTACTTTCTTCAGTTCTGCCTCTGTCTGCTTGTTGTATGTGTATAGAAATGCTATAGATTTTTGTAAGTTAATTTTATATCCTGCCACTTTACTGTATGCATTTATTACTTCCAGAGTTTTTTTGTGGATACTATTGGGTCTTCTGTGTATACAGTCATGTCATCTGCAAACAGATAGTTTTAACTCTTCTTTCTCTATTGGATTGACTTTTATTTCTTTCTCTTGTCTGATCGCATTGGCTAGGACTTCCAATACTATATTGAATAGGAGTGGAGACAGTGGGCAGCCTTGTCTTGTACCAGTTTTTAGTGGTAAAGCTTTCAGCTTTTCCCCATTCAGTATAATGTTAGCTATAGGTTTCTCATAAATGGCTTTTATTATGCTGAGAAACGATCCTTCTATGCCAGTTTTACTGAGAGTCTTAATCATGAAGGAATGTTGTATTTTGTCAAATGCTTTTTTCTGCATCAATTGAAATGATCATATGGTTTTTATCTTTCTTTCTGTTAATATGGTGTATTACATCTATGTTTTTGTGTATGATGAATCACCCTTGCATCCCTGTAATAAAGCATACGTGGTTGTGATGAATAATTATTTTATGTGCTATTGGATACGGTCTCCAAGTATCTTGTTGAGAATTTTTCAATCTATATTCAACAGAGATATAGTTTACCTTTCTTGTCGGTTCTTAATTTTTTTTTTTAGTAATAGCTATTCAGACTTGGGTTAGGTGGTATATCCTTGTGATTTTGACTTGTATTTCCCTTGTGGTAAGAGAGATTGAGCATTTTTTCATAACATTTTTTGACCATTCACATATCTTCCTTGTTGAGTTAGTTGTCTGTTCAGCTTCTTTGCCCATTTTAAAATTGGATTGTTTGTTTTTGTACGGGTAATTTGCTGGGGTTCCCTGTATATTCTGGTTATCATTCCATAGTCTGAAGCATGTTTTGCAAATTTCTCCCATTCTGAGGGTTGTCTCTTCCCTCTGACTATTGTTTCCTTTGTTGCGCAAAAGCTTTTTAGCCTGATGTAGTCCCACTCATCAATGTTTTGGACTATTGCCTGGGCCTTAGGGGTCTTAATAAAGAAATTTTTGTCTACTTCAATGTCTTTGAGAGTTTCCCCTTTGTTTTCCTCTAGCAGTTTATAGTTTGAGACTTTAGATCTTTGATCCATTTTTTTTTTTTTTTTTTTTTTTTTTGGAGAGGTTTTTGCTATAGGGCGCGTGCGCTCGCCAGACAGACAGAGAGAGACAGAGAGATAGAAAGCGAGAAATCACCCCCCAGGGGGGATGGCCACGCCGCAATCCCTTCTCCTCCATTCTCCTCTCGGGATCTTGGGCACGCACGCACACGCGCCCGGCGTGAGTTTAAGCCACCGGGTCTGGGACTCGAACCACGGTCGACTACGTGGGAGTCCAGCGACATAGCCATTACGCTAACTGCTGGTCCCGATCTTTGATCCATTTTGAGTTTACTTCTGTTAATGATGAGAAATAGGGATCTGGTTTCATTTTTACGTAGGTGGATATCCAGTTCTTCCAGCACCATTTGCTGAGAAGACTCTCTTCTCCACTGGATTATCTTGTGCTGTTTGTAAAAAATCAGTTTCATGTTTGGGGTTTATTTCTGGGTTATCTATTCTGTTCTGGTTTATGAGCCTGTTTTTGTGCCAGTGCCATGCTGTTTTTCTTTTCACAGCTTTATAATATATTTTGAGTTTGGGCAGTGAGTTCCCTTCTATTCTCATCTTTTTGCACAGTATTGTCTTGGTGACACAGATAATTCCAAATAAAGTTTATGATTTTTTTTCTATTTCTGTGAAGAATGTCACTGATAATTTGATAAGGATTGCATTGAATTTGTAAATTAATTTGGATATAATTGACATTTCAATACATTAATTCTTCCGATCCAGAAACATTGGTGTCTTTCCACTTTTGTGTATCATATTCCATTTCTATTTTCAGTGTTTTATAGTTTTTCTTGTAGATGTCTTTCACTTCTTTGGCTAGGTATATTGCTAGTTACTTTTGTGTGTGTGTATGACTATTATAAATGGATTGCTTTCTTTGATTCTACTTGGTCTGTTCATTGTTGGTATAAAAAACTACTGTAGATATTTGTATATTGATTTTGTATCCTGCCACTTTACTGAATTAATTTACCACTTTTAGGATTTTTTTCTTTTTTTGGTGGATTAATTTGCCTTTTTAGTGTATATTATTATGATGTTTGCAAACAGAGATAATTTCACTCTCTTCCTATTTGAATGCCTTTTATTTTACTCTTGTCTGATTGCATTGACTAGGACGTCCATTAATGTGTTAAAAGAAGTGGGGAAAGTGGGCAGACTTGTCTTGTTCCAGAAGAAAACTTTTGCCTGTTCATTATGTTAACTATGGATTTATCATGTAGATTGTCGCAAAATGTCTATTCTATACTGATTTTACTGAGAGTCTTAATCATGAAGAGATGTTGTATTTTATCAAACGCTTTTTCTGGATTAATTTATATAATCATATAGTTGTTATTTTTCTTTCTGTTAATGTGATAGATTACATTTATTATTTTGCATGTGTTGAACCACCCTCACATGCCTGGGATAAAGTCTACCTGGTCATGGTATAAAATCTTTTTTTTTTTTTAAGGTTTTTGCTATAGAGTATGTGTACTCACCAGAGAGATAGAGAGACAGTGAAAGGAAAAGTGAGAAATACTTCCCAAGGGAGACGGCCATGCTGCAATCTCTTCTCCTCCATTCTCCTCTTGGTTTTTGGGCACACATGCATATGCAGCTGGTATGATTTTCAAGTTACTGGGTCTGGACTTAAAGCACAGTTAGCCATGTAGGAGTCCAGCACCTTAACCACCATGCCACCTGCTGCTCTAGTATATAATCTTTAATGTGTTATTGGATTGGATTTGCTAGCATCTTTTTGAGGGTTTTTACATCTGTATTTATCAGGGATATTGGTCTGTAGTTTTGTTTTGTCGTTGTTATGTCCTTGTCTGCTTGTGATGCAGGCTTCATAGAATGAGTTTGGCAGGGTTCTTTGCTTTTGGATTTTTAGAAATACTTTGAAGAGGGAACCAGCAGTTAGCGTAATGGCTATGTCGCTGGACTCCCACGTAGTCGACTGCGGTTCGTGTCCCGGACCTGGTGGCTTAGAACTCACGCCGGGCATGTGTGAGTGCGTGCCCAAGATCCCGAGAGGAGAATGGAGGAGAAGGGATTGCGGCGTGACCATACCCCCTGGGGGGTGATTTCTCGCTTTCTGTCTCTATGTCTCTCTCTGTCTGTCTGGCGAGCACACGCACCCTATAGCAAAAACCTCTCCCCCGCAAAAAAAAAAAAGAGAAAAAAAAAAAGAAATACTTTGAGGATAATTTGCATGAGCTCTTCTTTAAGAGTTTTGTAGAATTCAGAGGGACCAGCAGTTAGTGTAATTACTATGTTGCTGGACTCCCATGTAGTCCACTGCGGTTCGAGTCCCGGACCTGGTGTCTTAAATTCAAGCCAGGTGCATGTGCGCGCATGCCCAAGATCCTGAGAGGAGAATGTAGGAGAAGGGATTGCAGTGTGGCCATCCCCCCTTGGGGGTGATTTCTCGCTTTCTATCTCTCTGTCTCTCTCTGTTTTTCTGGTGAGTGCATGCGCCCTATAGCTAAAAAACAAACAAACAAACAAAAACACTCCAAAAAAAAGTTTTGTAGAATTCTAAAAGTGAAGCCATTGAGACCTGGGCTTTACTTAATGAGGAGCCTGTTTATTACTGATTAACTATCATCGCTTGTTTTCAATCTATTCAGACTTCCTGTTTCTTCCTGGTTCAGTCTACATAAAGTATATGTGTCCAGAAATTTGTCCATCTTATGTGTGTTTTCTTGTTTATTGACATATAGGCACTTAATAGTATGCTTTCATGCTCTTTTGTATTTCTGTTTTATCTGTTATAATGTTGCCTGTTTCATTGCTTTTATTTATCTGCTTTCTTTCTCTGTTCTTTTTGATTAGGAAATAGTGTGACAATTTTGTTTATCCTCTTAAAGAACCAACTTTTGGTTTAATTTATTTTCTGTATAATTCAATTATTTTCTCTTTGATTTATTTCTGTTCTAATCTTTATTATTTTATTCTGGTGTTTTGGGGTTATTTTGGTTGTTGTTTTTACCGTTTCTTAAAATGTATCTTTAGGGGGACCAGCAGTTGGCGTAATGGCTATGTCACTGGACTCCCATGTAGCCGACTGTGGTTCGAGTCCTGGACCAGATGGCTTAAACTCACACTGGGTGCCTGTGCGTGCATGCTCAGGATCCCGAGAGGAGAATGGAGGAGAATGGCATGGCCATCCCCCCTGGGGAGTGATTTCTTGCTTTCTGTCTCTCTCTCTGTCTTTCTGGCGAGAGCACATGACCTATAGCAAAAACCTCTCCAAAAACAAAATAATGTGTCTTTAAGTTGTTTATTTGCCACCTTTCTGGTTTTTTCTTGTGAACACTAATTGCTATGAACTTCTTTCTTATGGCTGCTTTCACTGTTTCCCCTAGATTGTGGAGAGTTGTGTGTTCATTGTTGTTTGAATAAATTTTTTATTTCAGTCTTAATTTGTTCAGTAGTTATGAAGTTGTTCAGGAGTTGGTTGGTTTCCATTATTTGTGCATTTTTGAGGGTTTTCTCTGTAGTAGATTTCAATTTTAACTTCATTTTGATCTTTAGACATTACTAGATACTAGATTCTATACTTTCGAATTTGTAAAGGACTTTTTTGTATGGCATCATGTGGTTGATCTTCAAAAATGTTCTTTGTGGGTGTAAGAAAAATGTATATTTTGTGGTTGTTGTGTGGAATGTTGTATAGATGTCTGTCAAATCCATTTTGTTTATGGTATACTTTAGCTTTGTGTCTCTTTGTTTATATTTTTGTCTATATGATCTATCCAGAGGTGACAGTAGGGTGTTGAAATCTCCAATGATTACTACATTGCCCTCTATCTCTCCCTTTATATAGTAGTCTTTCTTTCATGTCTTTGGGTGTGCAAGTATTTATAAATGTTATATTTTCTTGGTGGATTAGTCCTCTTAGAACCATATAGTTTCCTTCTTTGTCTCTTCTTATACCTTTTTTCCTGAAGTCTGATCTGTCTGATATCAGTATCACAGCTCCAGACCTTTTTGGTTTCTATTTACTTGAAATACCTCTTTCCAGTTCTTCACTTTCAAGCTAGGCATGCCTTTGTCATTGAGGTGTATTTCTTGTAAGTGGCTTATAGAGGGCTTCTGGTTATTTTTGGTTTGTTTTTTGTTTTGTTTTTGTTTTTTTTTATTTTTAAATGTATTCAACTAGTGTCTTTTACTTGGAGAAATTTAATCCATTAACATTCAACATTGCTATCAATATATATGGACTTGCTCCTGACATTTTATTAATAATTTTCTTATTTTTAATGTACTATCTTATTTCTATTTGTCAGTGTTTCGTTTTTGTAATGCAATATTTCCTTCAATACTTTTTAAAAAATTATTTATTGAATTCCATTTGTTACTATTTTAAAATTTGATCAGACAGATACAGAGAAAGAGAGAAAAGGATAATGAGAAAACAAAGTCACCAGGTCTAGGACTCAAGCCATGGTCAGCCATGTGGGAGTCCAGCGCCTTAATCACGATGCCACCTGCCAGCACCATCCCTTCAGTACTTCTTGATGAGCTGATCTAACGTTGGCAGCTTCTTTCAGGTTTTTTAAAATCTGAGAATGATTTCATTTCTTCTTCCCATTTAAAGGATCCCAGTGTGTTTTTCAAGCTGCCAAATTCTGGACTCGAACCATGTGGTTGGCCTTGTTTCCTTAACCATCAGGCCATGTGCTATCTCCCAGAACATAAGCTTATAGAAAATAGCTACCGCTTGTTCTTTTTCTGATGGGTGGCACTATTGCAAGATTTTAATCTTCTGTCTGTATAACTTCATATATTCTTTCTTTTTCTTCTTTTGAGGGATTTATTGATTGCGAAACCTGAGAAGAAAGGCAAAAATACTCACAGCCAAGGAATGACAACCCATGTTTGTCTTTTCAGTCCTGTAGTATCTGAAGTACTGAAGTTTGTCTAGTACATCATAAACCCATGCTTTTTCTGTGTGTCATAAGGACAGAAATAGGTGATGACAAATTCACTGGTGGTATTTTCAATCAATTAATATGGTAGGCCTTCCCTTTGGGGTCTGTCAAGATGACTACATCCCAACAGGCAATGCTGATGCCAATGACCATCTGCGTAATAATCCCTGGGCTCAAAGGGTATCCCAGCTTCATGGGCTTCCACACCACTCACTACACATATGCTCTCACCCCTATCAGCCCTGACCTGGAGAACAAGCGACAGCTCCAGCAGTTGTTAAATAGGGCAGCTTCCACTGGAGAGGTCAATGTTCCAGGTGTAGCTAGGGGCGCTGGCTTGGCTGGGAAGGGGAACTTGGTGGTTGTAGCAACCTTGATGGTCTCAAGAGGCAGGGATAGATGAGAACCTGTGTTGTGGAAGTTAGCCTCAGCCATAGGAGTCTTCAGTTTGGACTCAGCTTCATATATTCTTAAGGTTTTCTCTGTAGATGTGAGAAAGTTTATCACTAACTGGTTAAAACGAACATGTTGGGGAAAACTTGCTTTTGAACCTCTGCAACTTTAGACAATATCAACATCATTCCTCTGTTTACCTTTTGGGTATGAATAGTCACACAACAGACCATCTTCTCTTTCTGTCTTCAAATATGTTGAATCTTTCCATTTACCTAGGTCTTGTACATCTCTTTTTTGGTTTATTTCCTTTCAGTTTATTCTTAAATATTTTATTTTGGGCCCTTGTAAAAGTGTCAGCTTTTTGTGCATTACGTTTTCTGATCAGCAGCATGTTGCTGGTATGGAAGGAAATGGTTGATTTTTCCATATTAATCCTTTATTGGATCACTTTACTATACTCTTAGTAATTCTGTTAGTTTTTCAGTTAATTATTTTGAATTCTTGAGGTAGTTGATTTGTTTCCTTTATTAGTTTGGTAGGGCTGCCATAACAAAATGCCACAGACAGAGTGACTGTAACAACAGAAACTTATGTCCTCACTATTCTGGAGGCTTATAGTCCCAAGATCGATATGTTGGCATTGTGGGTTTCTCTTAAAATGTCTTTCTTTGGCTTATAGATGGACTATCTCTTGCTGCATGTTCATATGGTATCTCTCTCAGCACACATTCCCCTGATGTGACTCTGTGTGTCTAATCTTTTCTTCTAATGAAGATATCAGTCAGACTGGATTATGGCCCACCTTAATGATCTCATTTTTAATTTATTATCTCTTTAAAGGGCCTATCTTCAAATATAGTCAAATTTAGAGGTACTGAGGATTAGCACTTCTGCATATGAATACTTTGCCCATAACACCACCTTCTTGTCTAGTATTCATCCTTTGGCTTTTACTACTTTTTTTTGGGGGGGAGAGTTTTTCGCTATAGGGTGCATGCACTCACCAGAAAGGCAGAGCGAGACAGAGAGACAGAAAGTGAGAAATCACCCCCCAGGGGGGATGGCAATGTCGAAATCCCTTCTCCTCCATTCTCCTCTTGGGATCTTGGGTATGCACGCACACGCACCCAGCATGAGTTTAAGCCACTGGGTCCAGGACTCAAACTACGGTTGACTACATGGAAGTCCAGCCATTACACCAACTACTGGTCCCACCTTCTACTACTTTTATTAGTGTTGACTAAGATTGATGATAGGGGGCATCCTTGTGCTATTTCTGACATTAAAGGAAATCCTGACTATGTGTAGATCTCTGATAGATTACTCTCATAAAGTTCAGGGAATCTCTAGCTGGAGTTTTGGAGGCTTCTGATTGTTTTAAGATCAAGAACAGTAGTTCTGGGACCAGCAAGTGGCATAGTAGAGGATCTGGAATCCCACATGCCCAACTGTAGTTTGAGTCCCAAACCCAGCAGCTTGAAACTCACACTGGGTGTGCATACCCTAAATCCCGAGTTGAATGGAGGAGAAAGAATTGCAGTGTAGCCATCCTCCTCACCCTCCTGCCAGAGGTTGTGTCCTCACTTTCCCACTCACCATCTTTCTCTGTCTCTCCAGTAAGCACACATACCCAATGGCTAAAATCCTTTTAAAAGATAATAGCAGTAGGGGTTTTTAATAGTTTATTTATTTTCATTCATTCAATCACTGTATATCATTACAGCTTGTGAAATGAATTTTCTCAGCATTAATACACTGTGTATTAATCTAGTTAAAGATACTGTCATACACATTATCATCAACAGATAAATATTAAATGTTTTGCTTCTGTCTTTTTACCCTTGATTCCCTTTATCTCACCCTTCCCCATTTCCCAGCCCCCTCTAGCACTGTCTCTAGTATTTGCTATTCTAGTATTGTTCTTCATGCTTTTATATTTTCTAGTTTTTCAGTTTCTGCCATAGAGTGTGGACATTCAGTATATATTGAGTAGGGACATACAATGTCTCTTTCAGTCTGGCTTGCTTCACTTAGCAGTAAATCTTCCATATTTGTCCACATTCTATCAAATGCCAGAGTCTCGTTTTTATGGCTGAGTAATATTCCATAGTGTATATATACCACACTTTTTCAATCCATTCATCTGTTCATGGATATTTGGGTTGATTCCATGTTATATCAATTGTAAATAATGTGGCAATAAACATGGATATGCAAGCACTTTTCCTCATGAGTGTATTACTATCCTTGGGTAGATACCCAGGAGTGGAATTGCTGGATCATATTGTACTTTTATTTATAGATCTTTGAGGACCCTCCATATTGTTCTCCACAGTGGCTGTACTAATTTAGATTCTCACCAACAGTGTTGGAGAGTTCCCTTTTCTCTGCAGCCTTCTGTCTGTGGTTAGGTGGGATGTTATTGTGATTTTGATTTGCATTTCTCTTATGATATCGGATGTTGAGCATTTTTCATATGCTTTTTGGCTATTCATATGTCTTCTTAGAGAGTTGTCTTTTCAGTTCTTTTTCCCATCTTTTAATTAGGTTGATCATTTTTTTCTTGGGGGGGGGGGTAAGCCCATTGAGTTCCCTGTATATTCTGGTTATTAGTCCCTTATCTGAGATGTAGTTTGCAAATATATTCTCCCATTCAAAGGGTTCTTGATTCACTCTAATTATTGTTTACTTGAATCAGCAGAAGCTTTTTAACCTGATGTAATCACACTTATCTATTTTCGAGATTATTGCCTGTGCTTTTTATTTTCTCTTTAAATTTATTTATTTTTACATTAATTCACTATACATCATTACAGCATACAAATGAATTTTCCATCGAAAATACACTGTGTATTGGCTCAATCAAGCACATCAACATACATGTTTTCAGCAAATAATTTTCCAATTCTTATGTCTTGTATACTTTGTTTTTTATTTTGCCATCCTTGATTCCTTATCCCTCACCCTCAGCCATGTCCCACCCTCCTCCCACATTGTCTCTGGTATCCATGGTTGCTTTCTATGCCTTCCCCCCCATTTAATTGATTTGCTAATGAACTTAATTAGTCTAAATATATCCAGTAGCTAGCACAGCTGATATATACCTATACATGAACCCAAGTCTGACTTTAGGCATAAACCCCAGTGAGTAGAATGAACATATTATAAAGTAGTACCCAGCTGGGGCTATATAGCTTACTGCAGTCATCAAATATGCATTTTTTAAAAAATTTCGATACGAACAGTTTTACCATTTTTTTTCCTCCTGCAACTTTTTTTTTTAAATTACTTAACATTCATTCCCTGAGCATCATCACAACGTATTAAATGTGGTTTCCCATCTAGAATAAACTGCGTAGTGGCTTAATCATGCATGTCATCATCAATAATATTCCATTTCTACTTTCATACATATGTATATGTATATATATATGTTTTTTACCCCATGTTTGACCCTCTGCCCTTTCCCACTCTCTTATTACACTATCTCTGCTATATATAGTTGTCTTCCATTCCTTTTTCCCCAACATTTTGTCGATCACACAATATCATAAGTAATCTAACTACTTTCAGCAGGTAATTTCCAGAAGAGTAGTTTTGAACTGGTAATGATATTTCCTTGAAACTTAAAGCCTAGAAACAGGTTAGTATTCTGTTCAAATAGTAGGTACATGCACCTATCAACAGCTCAAGACAGGACAAAAATCCTTTAAAACCGGAAAACAAAGCTTAGGAGAAAAGCAGCAATAATTCAGTCAAGTCACAGAATGTTGTTTCATTGGTTCAGTCTCATGTACTTAATCTTTCTTCTGTTAAGGTTCGATCTTCCAGATTGAATTCTGGGATATAATATTCATCTCCAAACATTGTCCCTACAATTAAGTTGCCCATTTTCTTAGTTTTTGAACTCTTATTTCTGTGTGTCTGCATTTAATTTTACTAACATAGCACTCCCTTAAGAGCTTCTTGGAGATCTCGTCTCGTGCTGGTAAATTCTTTCAGATTTTGTTTATCTGGGAAAGTTCATGTCTTTTCTTCCCAAATGAACGATAACCTTGCTGGGTACAGAATTCTTGGTTGAAATTGCTTTTCCCTTAATACTTTGAATATATTTTCCCATTCTCTCCTCGCTCTCATTGTTTCCGATGAGAGGTCTGCCGTTAGTCTGATGGGATACCCTTTGTAGGTGACTTGCCTTTGTTCTCTTGTCAGTCTTAGTATCTTGTCTTTGTCTGTGGCTTTGGTCAATCTGGCTATAATGTGTCTTGGAGAAGATCTTCTTGGGTTGATTCTATTTGAGGACCTCTGTATTTCTTGTGACTGAATCTTTGAGTGCCTCTCCAGGTTTGGAAAGTTTTCTTGCAGGATTTCATGGAATAGATTATCAATGCCCTTATGAGTCTCTTCACCCTCTGGGATGCCTATTATCCGGATGTTTGGACGTTTCATTGTATCTAGTACTTCTCGCATATTATTCTCAAAATTTGGGGCCATTTTCTCAGTCTTCAAGATGGATTTTTCTAGGCCAGCCATTTTCTCTTCTACATTAGAGATTCTATTTTCTGTATGATCTAGTCTGCTTTTAATACTTTCAAGGGAGATTTTGACTTCTTGTATTATAGCCTTCATCTCTAACAGTTCCATCTGATTCTTTTGTAAAGTGTGAAATTCCTCTTTTAGATCTTGCATGAATTTCTTCACCTCCTGGAACTCTTCAACTCCTTTCTCCTTCCTCTTCAGCAGTTCCTTGTCTCGCTTCTCTTCCATCTCTGTTAGCTTTGCCATTATGAATATTCTGAATTCTTTATCAGACATTTCCATGATTTCCATTGAACTGTGTGTGGAAGAAGAGGAGCTATCCGTTTCCCTTGTGGGAGAGGTATTTTCCTGCTTCCCCATATTTCTTGTGGTCCTGCAGCGATTTCTAGTCATCTGGTGGATGGTCGGTTTCTTCCCAAACTTGGAAGTTCAAACTGATGGTCGAGGAGTGTGCAGAAAAGGAAGCAGAGAGAGGGAAACAATACCAACAAAAGCAAAAAAACAGACAAGAAACAGAGAAAAAGAAGAGAAAAACTTTTAAATAAATGTAAAAAAGAAAAATTAATATTCAAAAAATTTCAATAAAACTAAAAAATTAGAAAACCGCACGGCACGCTTGCATGCCGCGCGAAATGGCTAGATCGCAGGACCCATGGAACTGTCTGTCTCTTAAAGAAGGGCACGCGGGTTTTGTATGCTGGAGGCCCAGTGATCAGTGGGACATCTTCCTTTCTCCCAAAATGGCTAGATCGCAGGAGCCATGGAGCTGAATGTCTCTTAAAGAAGGGCTGTCTATTGCCTGTGCTTTAGGGGTCTTATTTAAGAAGTTTTTGCCTACTCCAGTGTCTTCAAGAGTCACCCTGCATTATCCACCAATTGTTTTGTAATTTGAGACCTTAGGGTTAGATCTTTGATCCATTTTTTTAGAGGTTTTTGCCTTAGGTTATGTGCACTTGCTGGAGAGAGACAGAGGCAGAGTCAGTGAGAGGGAAAGTAAGAAATCACCCCCCAGGGGGAATGCCCTCACCACAATCCCTTCTCCTCCATTCTCCTCCCGTGATCTTGGGCACACCCGCATATGCGCAGGCGGGTTTCAAGCCACCAGGTTCAGGAGTTGAACTGCAGTTGACCATGTGTGAGTCCAGCAACATAACTATTTTGCCTTCTGCTGACCTCTATATTTGATCCATTTTGAATTGATTTTTGTTAATGGTGAGAGATAGGGGTTTAGTTTCATCTTTCTGTAGGTGGATACCCAGTTTTACCAGTACCATGTGGTAAAGAGATTTTCTTTTCTGCACTGGAAGATCTGGTACCCTTTGTCAAAAATCAGTTGTCTGGATGTTGTAGAGTTTATTTCTGGGGTCTCTATTCTCATTCTGTTCTATTAGTCCCCATGCCTGTTTTAGTGTCAATACCAAGCTGGGGTTAGGTGGGATGTTATTGTGGTTTTGATTTGCATTTCTCTTATGATATTGGATGTTGAACATTTTTCATATGCTTTTTAGCTGTTCGTATGTCTTCTTAGAGAGTTACTTTGTAATATATTTTGAGGTCAGAGAGTAAGATACTTCCTACTCCACTCTTCTTGCGCAGTATTGCTTTGGCAATACGGGATCTTTAATAATTCCACATGAATTGGATACATAGATATTTATAAGTGTTATAGCTTTTTGGCAAATTAGCCCTTTTAGTACTATATAATGTGGGGATTTTTTGTCTCTTCTTATAGTTTTTGTCTTAAAGCTTATTTTGTCTGATAACAGTATCGCAACTAAAGCCTTTTTTTAATTTCTATTTGCATGGAATATTTTTTCCAGTCCTTCACTTAAAGTCTATGTATGTCTTTATTCATGAGTTGTATTTTTTGTAGTCAGTAAATAGAGGGTTTCTGGTTTTTTATTCATTCACCCACTCTGTGTCTTTTCATTGGAATATTTAATCTACTAACATTCAATATTACTATTGATATTTGTGGATTTGTCCCTTTCATTTTATTTGCCCCTTTTTTGGTTATTTTTGTTGTCTTATTTCTGTCTGTCTCTCTTTACTTTTTCTGATATTGTACTCCCTTCACTACTTCCTTTTTTTTAGGGGGGGGCGGGGAGAGTTTTTTTGCTATAGGGTGCATGTACTCGCCAGAAAGACAGAGAGAGACAGAAAGCGAGAAATCACTCCCCAGGGGGTATGGCCATGCCACTAATCCCTTCTCCATTCTCCTCTCGGGATCTTGGGCACGCACATACATGCACT
Organism: Tupaia tana; assembly: GCA_026018925.1. Classification (NCBI taxonomy): domain Eukaryota; kingdom Metazoa; phylum Chordata; class Mammalia; order Scandentia; family Tupaiidae; genus Tupaia; species Tupaia tana. Next base: position 114,497,119 of record JAKSZU010000009.1, on the reverse strand, counting down.
GGGCTTGAATTTAAGCCACTGGGTCTGGGACTCGAACCATGGTCAACCACATGAGAGTCCAGGGAGTCCAGCAACGTAGCCATTACACCAACTGATGGTCCCTCCCTTCACTACTTCTTGAAGAGCAGGGTCCAGTATTGGTGAGTTTTTTTGGTTTTTGTTTGTCTGCAAATTATTTTTATTTGTCCTTCCCATTTGAAGGATTGCCTTGCGAGGTATAGTATTCTTGGTTGAAATGATCTTTTTTTCTTTTTTTTTTCTTTCTTTTTTTTTTTGTTTTTTTGAGGGGTTTTTGCTATAGGGCATGTGCATTCGGGGTACGGCCATGCCACAATCCCTTCTCCTCCACTCGCCTCTCAGGATCTTGGGCATGCACGCACATGCTCCCATCATGAATTTAAGCCACCGAGTCTGGGACTCGAACCACAGTCGACTACATGGGAGTACAGTGACATAACCATTACGCCAGCTGCTGGTCCCAAAATTGTCTTTCTTTCAGTATTTTGAGTATGTCTTCCCATTGTTTTCTTGCCTGCATTGTTTCAGTTGAGAGGTCTGATGATAGCCTAATAGAATAACCTTTGTAAATGACTTGGCATTTCTCTGTTAACATTTTTAGAATCTTGTCTTTGTCTGTGATTTTAACCATTCTGGTTATGATGTGCCACAGAGAAAGTCTTCTTATGTTGATTCTATTTGGGGTCCTTTGTATTTCTTGGGACTGGATGACTGAATGCTTCTCTAGGGTTGGGAAGTTTTCTGCAATTATTTCATGGAATAGATCTTCTATCCCCTTGTCCAATTTTTCACCTTATGGAATGCCTATTATTTGGATATTTGGGGGTTTGATAATGTCTAGTATTTCCCGTATGTTTGTCCTCATTTGTAAAAATTATTCTTTTATTATTTTTGGTAGTTTTATCTAAGTGAAAGATTTTGTCTTCCACCTCAGAGATTCTGTCTTCTGTATGGTCCAGACTGCTGTTAATACTTTCCAGGGAGGTCTTGATTTCCTGTATTATTACTGTCTCTATCTTAAGAAGTTTTGGTTTGTTCTTTTTTATGATGTCTGTCTCCTCTTTCAAATCCTGATATGACTTCCTCATCTCTGTCACCATGAATAGTATGAACTCTATTTCTGACTTTACTATAAATTCTTTTATGCTGTCTATGGTTGAAGACGTATTGCTGTTTCCCTGAGCAAGAAATATTTCCTTATTTTCCCATATTCCTTGTGCCTCTGCTCTTGTTTCTAGTCATCTGATGTGTTATACACTTTTTCCTACATTTTTGGTGTTGATTCTATAGTGTTGGGGGAGGAGAAGAGCTCTATTTCTCAGACATGTTCTTGATAGAGTGCCTTGTCTTCCATTCAGAGAAGTGTGTGTGTGTATATATATATATATACACGGATATATATATATATATATATATATATATATATATATATATATACACACACACACACAGCCAGCTTTAGGTATTGATTCATTTGATTCATTTTCTAGTTTCTTGGGACCAGATGCACCTGGGGTTGAGCTGAAGAGTTTCAACTGGGATAGGGAGTAGGGGTCATGTGGCTCACTGCCACATGGTTTAATCAAATATGAACTCTCAAAATATTCCTGGATAGGCAGAAGGCAGCCAGGGGTCTGAGGCAATCTTTCTGTCTTACTTGGTCTCACTGAATACTGCTGCACCTTGCTCTGCAGAACTTGCTCGTGAGGGAGGGGGATAATGCCTGTGAAGGGAAGTGGGAGGAGCCAGTGTGGGATTTATCTTGGGAAGTTGGAAAGCAGTGGGAGGTCCCAGTCATCTCTTGCCTCTGTTGGTCTATGACCGCCACTGCTTCTCCTTCTTGTAGCACCAGCTCCAAGAGTAATGGCATGAAGGGAAGTGGAAGGAGCCTGTGTTGGATGTAGCTGGGGTAATTGGAAGGCAGTAGGAGGTCAGAGTTGGTTCCCTGCCTCAGCTGGTCTCACTTCCTCTCCTCCCTTCTCCACAGCACTGGCTCTGGGGGTAATTGCGATGAAGGGAGCTGGGAGGACAAAAACAGTAGGTTTTATCAAATATTTTTTGGCATCTTTGACAGAAACACATTGTTTTTCTCCCTTAATTTGTTAATGTGGTGTTTTACATTAATGGAATAACTTATTTATTTTTTTATTTTTGGAGAGGTTTTTGCTATAGGGCATGTACGCTCTCCAGAAAGATAGAGAGAGACAGAGAGACAGAAAGAGAGAAATCACTCCCCAGGGAGGATGGCCATGCCACAATCCCTTCTCCTCCATTCTCCTCTTGGGATCTTGGGCACACATGCACATGCACCTGGCAGGAGTTTAAGCAACTGGGTTCGGGACTCAAACTGCTGTTGACTGCATGGGAGTCCAGCGATATAGCCAATATGCCAACTGCTGGTCCCTGAAATTACTTATTTTGAACTGACATTTTGTTGCCACTTGGCTTTACTTTACCGTAGTGTTTTTTTCTTTGCTTTTTTTTTGTTTTAAGGTACAATGGTCTTCTTATTTCTTTTTTTTCTTTGCTTTTAAAAAAATTATTATTTTTATAAACATTCAATCACTATGCATCATTTGGCTTGTAAATAGAATTTACTCAACATGAAACACACCTCAGATCAGTCCAGTTGAGAATACTATACACATTATCATCAACAGGCAATAATCCATTTCTGTGTCCCACAAATGTCTTGCCTCTATTTTTTCTTCCTGATTTCCTTTCTTATACTCTTCCCCTTTCTACCCTCCTTCCATACTGTCTCCAGTGTCCTTAACTATTTTCACTGCTTTTATGCCCACTTATCTTTCAATCTCTACCATAGAGTGCACACAGTAGATATATATTAAGTGGAAACATACAGTCTCTCACTATCATAGCCTGGCTTACTATACTCAGCAATAAATCTTCCATATTTGACCACTTTCTAACAAATGCCAAGGTCTTGATTTTTATGTCTAAATAGTATTCCATAGAGTATATGTGCCACTTTTTCTTTCTTCTTCTTCTTTTTTTTTTTAATTACTTTATTTATTTTTGTATATACTTTCAATCATATTGTTTGGCTTACAGTGAGACCATTTCGATATGTGAACATTTCTCCCCAGACCCGTTGATCGAAATATCTTCAACAGATAACACCACACCTCCCCATCCCGTCAATGCTCTACCTCTGTATCCCTTCTCCAAATGTCTTTCGTTGGGCCCCACTTCTCCACATACACCTCATCTGACATTCACACCCATCTCTTGTGTTTGTTCAACTGTTAGTCAATCAGTTTCAGACATAGAATGCAGACAAACGGTATATGTTAAGTGGGGACATACAATGTCTCTCCTTCATAGCCTGGCTTGCCTCACTCAGCAGTAGATCTTCCATATTCTTCCACTTTCTGTCAAAAGCCAGGGCTCTGTTGGTTTTTATGACTGAGTAGTATTCCATAGAGTATATGTGCCATAGTTTTTCAATCCATTCCTCCATACGGGGGCATCTGGGTTGGTTCCATGACTTAGCAATTGTGAATAGTGCCGCAATAAACATCGATGTGCAAGCACTTTTCCAATGAAGGATTCTTCTGTCCTTTGGGTAGATACCGAGGAGTGGGATCTCTGGATCATATGGCAGATCTATCTATAGATTTTTGAGGAATCTCCAAATTATTCTCCACAGTGGTTGGACCAATCTACATTCCCACCAGCAGTGTAAAAGAGTTCCCCTTTCACCACACCCCCGCCAACACTTATCATTTTTTGTTTGTTTAATATTAGACAATCTGACTGGGGTTAGGTGGTATCTCATTGTTGTTTTTATCTGCATTTCCCTTACGATGAGGGAGGTTGAACATTTTTTCATATGCCTTTTGGCCATTCGTATGTCATCCTTAGAGAGTGTTTTCTTCATCTCCTTCTCCCATCTTTTAATAGGGTTGCTCATCTTTTTTCCAAACACCTTTTTTAGTTCCTTGTGTATTCTGGTTATCAGTCCCTTATCTGATGCAACATTTACAAAAATATTTTCCCATTCTGAGGGCTGTCGATTCACACTAACTACTGTGTCTTTGGCCATGCAGAAACTTCTTAGTCTGATGTAATCCCACTTGTCTATTTTGTGAACGATGGACTCTGCTTTGAGGGTCTTCTTTAGGAAATTTTTCCCTACACCAATGTCTCCCAGAGTTTCCCCAGCATTCTCCAGGAGCAGCTTTATAGTTTGAGGTCTTAGATTTAGATCCTTGATCCACCTTGACTTGATTCTTGTCAAAGGAGAGAGGTAGGGGTTCAGATTCATCTTTCTGCAAGTGGAAGTCCATTTTCTCCAGCACCACTTGCTGAAGAGGCTTTCATTTTCCCACTGGATTGACTGGTACCCCTTGTCAAAGATCAGTTGACTGTATGTTTGGGCACTTATTTCTGGGGACTCTATTCTGTTCCATTGGTCCACATGTCTGTTTCTGTGCCAATACCATGCTGTCTTTATTACCACAGCTTTGTAATATATTTTTGGATCGGGGATTGAGATGCCACCCACTCCATTCTTCTTGTGTAGAAGTGCTTTGGCAATACGGGGTCTTTTATGATTCCAGACAAATTTTAAGATTGTCTTTTCTAGATCTGTGGAGAATGTGTCTGGTACTTTGATTGGCATTGCATTAAATAGGTAGATTAATTTGGGTAGAATTGCCATTTTGATTATATTAACTCTTCCAATACATGAACATGGGATGTCCTTCCATTTTTTTGTGTCATTTTCAATTTCTTTTTTTACCTTCTCGTAGTTTTCCTTGTGGAGGTCTTTAACTTCTTTGGTTAGATTTATTCCTAAATATCTTATACTTTTAGTGGCTATGGTAAACGGAATAAGTTTTTTCAGTTCTATCTCAGTCTGCCTGTTATTCGTATATAGAAATGCTATCAATTTCTGTATATTGATTTTATATCCTGCAACTTTACTGAATTCATGTATTACTTCCAGTAGTTTTTCCATGGAGACCATTGGGTCTTCTATGTATACAATCATGTCATCTGCAAATAGAGAGAGTTTCACCTCTTCTTTTCCTATTCGAATGCCCTTTATTTTTTCCTCTTTTCTGATTGCGTTGGCGAGGACTTCCAGTACTATATTGAAAAGGAGAGGAGAAAGTGGGCATCCTTGTCTTGTTCCTGTGTTTAGTGGGAAAGCTTTCAGCTTTTCTCCATTCAGGATGATGTTCGCTATGGGTTTTTCATAGATGGCTTTTATTGTGTTGAGAAATGGCCCTTCTATGCCGATTTTGCTAAGAGTCTTGATCATGAAGGGATGTTGTATCTTATCAAATGCTTTTTCTGCGTCAATCGATATGACCATATGGTTTTTGTCTTTCTTCCTATTAATATGGTGTATTACATTTATGGTTTTGCGTATGTTGAACCAACCTTGCATTCCTGGAATAAAGCCTACCTGATCATGGTGTATGATCTTCTGTATAAGTTGTTGAATACGATTTGCTAGTATCTTGTTGAGAATCTTTGAGTCTATGTTCATCAGAGATATTGGTCTATAGTTTTCCTTCCTTGTCCTGTCCTTATCTGTTTTGAGGATGAGGGTGACAGAGGCTTCATAGAATGAATTAGGGAGAGATTCACCCTTTTGGATCTTTAGAAATAATTTGAGCAGAATGGGAGTTAACTCTTCTTTGAAAGTTTTGTAGAATTCAGAGGTGAATCCATCGGGGCCAGGGCTTTTCTTTGTTGGGAGGTTACTTATTACTGATTCAATCTCCTGGCTTGTTATGGGCCTATTCAGACTTTCTATTTCTTCCTGGCTCATTCTTGGTAGATTATATTTGTCCAGGAATTTGTCCATCTCATCCAGATTATCTTGTTTCTTAGCGTATAGATGTTCAAAGTATCCTCTAATGATGTTTTGAATTTCTACTATGTCTGTTGTTATGTTACCAGCCTCATTGCAGATTTGATTCACCTGGTTCCTTTCTCTCTTCTTCTTAATAAGTCTCGCTAGTGGGGTATCAATTTTGTTTATCCTTTCAAAGAACCAGCTTTTGCTTTCACTTACTTTCTGTATAGTACGTTTATTTTCTATTTCATTTATTTCTGCTCGGATCTTTATTATTTCCTTTCTCCTGTAATTTTTTGGATTTTTTTGCTGTTGCTTTTCCAATTCTCTAAGGCTTGATGTTAGGTGATCCATTAGCCTTTTCTCTGTCTTCCTCTTATGTGCACTAATTGCTATGAACTTCCCTCTTATGACTGCTTTGGCAGTGTCCCAAAGATTATGGAAACTTGTATCTTCATTGTCATTGGCTTCCATGAATCTTTTGATTTCGGACTTTATTTCTTCGGTAATAGTGGAGTCATTCAGGAGTAGGTTATTTAGTTTCCATGTTTTTAGGTATTTTTGAGGATTTCTCTTAAAATTAAACTCGAGTTTAATTCCATCATGGTCAGAGAAGATGCTGGAAATAGTTTCTATGCCTCTGAATCTGCAGAGGCTTGCTTTGTGTCCTATGATGTGGTCAATCTTCGAGAAAGTTCCATGTCGGGGTGAGAAAAAACTATATCTTGTGGTTTTTGGGTGGAAAGTTATATAGATGTCTGTTAAGTCCAATTGATTTATGGTATCATTTAGGTCCTTGATCTCTCTACCTATTTTTTGCCTAGATGATCTGTCCAGAGGGGATAATGCGGTGTTGAGATCTCCAACAATTAGTGTGTTGCAGTCTATCTCCCCTTTCAGATCTAACAATCTTTCCTTCACATATTTGGGTGCTCCTGTGTTAGGAGCATAGATATTAATAAGCGTTATATCTTCTCGATCTATAGAGCCTTTTACTATGATATAGTGCCCTTCTTTGTCTCTTCGGACACTTTTTGTTTTAAAGCCTATTTTGTCAGAAATTAGTATCGCAACTCCAGCTCTTTTTTGGTTCCCAACTGCATGGAAAACCTTTTTCCAACCCTTCACTTTCAGTCTATGTATGTCTTTTTCCATGAGGTGGGTTTCTTGTACGCAACAGATAGAGGGTTTCTGTTTTTTTATCCATTCAGCCAGTCTGTGTCTCTTGATTGGAGAATTTAACCCATTAACATTCAATGTTATTATCGATGTTATAGGGTCTGTACCGACATTTAAGTTAGCCATTGTCTTAGTTGCCTGTTATTTCTTTGTTTCTGGCTGTTGCGTCTTTAGTTTTCCTGGAACAGTACTTTCTTCAGGATTTCTTGAAGAGCTGGTCTGGTGTTGGCAAATTCTTTCAGGTTTTGTTTGTCTGAGAAGATTTTAATCTTTTTTTCCCAAATGAAGGATAATCTTGCAGGGTATAATAGTCTTGGCTGAAATTGTTTCTCTCTTAACACTTTCAGTATGTCTTCCCATTCTTTTCTTGCTTGCATTGTTTCTGATGAGAGGTCTGGTGTTAGTCTTATGGGATGGCCTTTGTAAGTTATTTCTCGTTTCTCTCTTGCCAGTTTTAGTATCATGTCTTTTTCTGTGACGTTAGACAGCCTGGCTAAGATGTGCCTTGGGGAAGATCTTCTGGGGTTGATTCTATTTGGGGTCCTTTGTATTTCTTGGGTCCGGATGGTTCGGTGCCTCTCTAGGCTTGGGAAATTTTCTTCCAAGATGTCATGGAATAGATTTTCCATTCCGCTATTAGTTTCTTCACCTTCTGGGATGCCGATTATCCTGATGTTTGGGCGTCTAATAGAGTCTAGTATTTCTCGTATATTATCCTCATGTTTTTTAGTTATTTTCTCGATCTTTTTGTAGTTTTTTTCTAGATCAGAGGTTTTATCTTCTACATCAGAGATTCGATCTTCAGCATGGTCTAATCGGCTCTTAATACTTTCCAGAGAGTTTTTGATTTCTTGTATTATAGACTTTATCTCTAATAGTTCCACCTGATTCTTTCTCAGAGTATCCATTTCTTCTTTCATATCCTGGAAGGACTTCCTAATTTCCTGTAGTTCGTTGTCTCTTTTTTTTTCCAATTCACAGAATTTGGTCACCATGAATGTTCGGAATTCTGTGTCTGTCATTTTGGTAACGTCCTCCATATTTACGAGACATGGAGGGGCATTTTCCTTTGTTGGAGACATATTTTCTTGTTTATTCAGACCTGAGGCTCTTTTTCTACCTTTAGCCATTGGAGGATTACTTCCCTTTTAAAGACTTCTTGGGAGAACTTTTGTCCCACGAGAAGTAAGAGTCTTTCCTTTTTGATGGGAATAGCTGTTTGTTGAAGTCTCTCTTCTGTTGTTTTTACCAATGTGTTTTCAGGTGGGGAACTCTACAGAAGTGTCTAACAAGCAGAATCTCCTTTTTCAAAGGGGATCAGTACTAGGGAGGATCCCAAAGACACTTACCTTCCTAGGAAATTTCAGATATATGATTCTAGACCGGTGTAGTCTGTCTGGCACGGTAAAAAATAAGGAGGAGAGGAAAATATGCAATGAAAGGAAAGACAACACAGGAAAATAAAGAAAAAGTTGCGCGCCGCGCATTAGCGCGGCGCGGAATGCGGGGGGGGGGGGGGAGTCAAGAGAAAAGAAAAAAAAGAAAAAAAAAAAAACCGCCTCAAGGAGATCCTGGCTACCTACCTAGAAGGTGGAGTCTGGGGCTTGGGGGTCTGGAAGTGGGGTGGGGGTCAGAGGTGACCCTCCCTCAGTATCCCTTGCTGGCCAGAGGCTTGCAGGAGACGCTATTGCCTGCTGGCAGTCCAGGAAAGTCTAGAAGGTGGAGTCTGGGGCTTGGGGGTCTGGAAGTGGGGTGGGGGTCAGAGGTGACCCTCCCTCAGTATCCCTTGCTGGCCAGAGGCTTGCAGGAGACGCTATTATCTTTCTTCTTTTTTTGGAGAGGTTTTTGCTATAGGGTGCGTGCGCTTGCCAGAAAGAGAGACAGGAAGCGAGAAATCACCCCTCAGGGGGGATGGCCACACCACAATCCCTTCTCCTACATTCTCTTCTTGAGATCTTGGGCATGCACGCACATGCGCTTGGCATGATTTTAAGCCACCAGGTCCGGGACTCAAACTGCGGTCAAATACATGGGAGTCCAGCAACATAGCCATTATGCTAACTGCTGGACCCTGTGCCATTTTTTCAATCCATTCATCTGTTTGTGGACATTTGGGTTGATTTCATGTCATAGCAATAGTGAATAATGCTGCAATAATCATTGATGTGCATGTGCTTTTCTAACTGAATATTCTCCTGCCTTTGGGTAGATACCCAGGAGTGGAATTGCTAGAATATAACGGTAGTTCTATTTGTAGGTCTTTGAGGAACCTCCATAATGTTTTCCATAGTGACTGGACCAATTTACATTCCCACAAACAGTGTAGGGGAGTTCCCCTTTTACCACAACCCCGCCAACACTTATCATTTTTTGTATTTTTTTCTCTTTATTTTTGGAGAGGTTTTTGCTACAGGGTGTGTGCGCTTGCCAGAGAGACAGAGAGACAGAAAGTGAGAAATCACCCCCCAGGGGGGATGGCCACGCCGCAATGCCTTCTCCTCCATTCTCCTCTTGGGATCCTGGGCACGCACACACATGCGCCTGGTGTGAATATAAGCCACTGGGTCCGGGACTCGAACTGTGGTTGACTACATGGGAGTTCAGCAACACAACCATTATGCTAACTTTGTATTTTTAATCTTTACCATTCTTACAAGGGTTAGGTAGTATCTCACTGTGATTTTAATCTGCATCTCCCTTATGATAAGGGATGTTGAACATTTCCTCATAAGCTTTTTGGCTGTTTGAGTTTTTTTTGTTCAGCTCATCTTCCCATCTTTTAATTGGGTTGATCTTTTTTTTTTTTTTTTTAATTCAGGTAAGCCGCATGAGTTCCGTGTGTATCCTGATTATCAGTTCCTTATCTGAGGCATAGTTTACAAAAGTATTCTCCCATTCTGAGGGTTGTTGATTCACACTAATTACTGTGTCCTTTGCTGTGAGGAAACTTTTTTTTTTTTTTTGAGAGGTTTTTGCTATAGGGCGCGTGCGCTCGCCAGACAGACAGAGAGAGACAGAGAGATAGAAAGCGAGAAATCACCCCCCGGGGGGATGGCCACGCTGCAATCCCTTCTCCTCCATTCTCTTCTCAGGATCTTGGGCACTTACGCACATGCGCCCGGCGTGAGTTTAAGCCACTGGGTCCGGGACTCGAACCGTGGTCAACTATGTGGGAGTCCAGCGACATAGCCATTATGCTAACTGCTGGTCCCATGCTGTGCGGAAACTTTTTAATTTGATGTAATCCCACTTGTGTGTTTTTGGGCTTATTGCCTGTGCTTTGGGAGTCTTATTTAAGAAGTCTTTGCCTCCCTAATGTCTGTCAGTATTTCTCCAGTGTTTTCCACCAGTAGTTTTGTAGTTTGAAGTGTTAGCTTCAGTTCTTTGATCCATTTTGAGTTGATTTTTGTTAATGATGAAAGTTGGGGATCCAGTATCATCTTTCTATAGAGGGATACCCATTTTTTCCAGCACCATTTGATAAAGAGTTTTTCTTTTTCACAATGGATTCACTGGTATCGTTTGTCAAAAATCAGTTGGCTATATGTTTTGGGATTTATTTCTGGTGTGTCTATTCTAATTCCTTGGTCCACCTGTCTGTTTTTGGGCCAATATGCTGTTTTGATTATCACAGCTTTATAGTATGTTTTGGGGTTAGGGAGTGAGATGCCACACGCTCCACTTTTCTTGCGCAGGATTTCTTTGGCAATACAAGGTCTTTTATGATTACAGACAAATTCTATGATTGTCTTTTCAAGATCTGTGAAGAATGTGTTTTGGTATTTTGGTATTTTGATTGGAATTGCATTCAATATGTAGATTAATTTGGGCAGAATTGCCTTTGAGATTCTATTAATTCTTCCAATCCAGGAACATGGGATGTCCTTCTACTTTTTTTGTGTCACTTTCAATATCTTTAAGATTTTCATAGTTTTCTTTGTAAAGATCTTTGATGTCCTTAGTTAGGTTTATCCCTAGGTACATTATGCATTCTGTGGCTATGGTAAAAGGGGTTCCTTTCTTCAATTCTGCCTCGGTCAACTTGTTCTTTGTATATAGAAATGCTATAGATTTTTGAATCTTGACTTTGTATCCTACCACTTGACTTGTATTCATTTATTTTTTCAAAAAGATTTTCCATGGAATCCTTTGGGTCTTCTCAGTATGCCATCATGTCATCTGCAAAATAAAAATATTTTCAACACTTCTTTGCCTGTTTGAATGCCTTTTATATTATTCTCTTTTCTGATTGCATTGGCAAAGACTTCTAGCACTATAGTGTAAAGGAGTGGAGAAAATGGGTAGCCTTGTCTAGTACCAGTTTGTTTTTTATTTATTTATTTTTTTTGAGAGGTTTTTGCTATAGGGCGCGTGCACTCGCCAGACAGACAGAGAGAGACATAGAGACAAAAAGCGAGAAATCACCCCCCAGGGGGGGATGGCCACACCGCAATCCCTTCTCCTCCATTCTCCTCTCGGGATCTTGGACACGCATGCACACACACCCGGCATGAGTTTTAAGTCACCGGGTCCAGGAAGCGAACCGCGGTTGACTACGTGGGAGTCCAGCGACATAGCCATTACGCTAACTGCTGGTCCCTCTAGTACCAGTTTTTAAAGTAAAAGCTTTCAGCTTTTCCCCATTCAGTATTATGTTAGCTACAGGTTATTTCATACATGGCTTTTATTGTGTTGAGATATGACCCTTCTATGCCAAATTTGCTGTGTCTTAATCATGAAGGAGTGTTATATTTTGTTGATTGCTTTTTCTGCATTGATTTAAATGATCATATGGTTTTTTATCTTTTTTCTTTTAATATGGTGTTTTATGTTTTTGGCCTTGTGTATGTCGAACCACCCTTGTGTCCCTGGAATAAAGCCTACCTGTTCGTGATGAACAATCTTTCTTATATGCTGTTGGATATGATTTGCAAGTATCTTGTTGAGAATTTTTGTATCTATATTCATTAGAGATATTGGTCTGTAGTTTTCCCTTTTTTTCCTGTCTTTATCTGTTTTGACAATGAGGATGATGGAGGCTTCATAAAATAAATTTGGGAACTTTCCTTTCTTTTGGATCTTTCGAAATAATTTGAGTAGAATCATGGTTAGCTCTTCCACAAATGTTTTGTAGAAATCAGAAGTGAAGCCATCTGGACCTGAGCTTTTCTTTGTCAAGAGGTTATTACTGATTCAATCTCACAGTTTGTTATGGGTCTATTCATGTTTTCTATGTCCTCCTGATTCAATCTTAGTACATTGTATGCATCCAGGAATGTTTTCATGTCCTCCACATTCTCTCTTTTTTATTTTATTTTTTTTTTTGGCAGATAGTCACGCATACAAAAGTTGTGTCTGTGGTAATGTTGCCTGTTTCATTATGTATTCGATGTGTCTAGTTTCTCTTTCTTTTTTCTTTCTTTCTTTCTTTCTTTCTTTCTTTCTTTCTTTCTTTCTTTCTTTCTTCTTTATCCATCTAGCTAATGGTGTGTCGATCTTGTTAATCTTTTCAAAGAACCAGCTTTTGCTTTTATTTGTTTTCTGTATAGTTTGTTTGTTTTCTATTTCATTTATTTCTGCTTGAATATTTATTATTTCTTTTCACCTGGCATTTTTTTTAGTTTTTTTTTTTTTTTTTTTTGCTATACCTTTTCCAATTCTCTGAGGCATGATGAGAGGGTGTCTATTTGCCACCTTTCCATCTTTTTCTTATGTGCACTAATTGCTATGAATTTCCCTCTTATATCTGCTTTTGCCGTGTCCCATAGATTATGGAAACTGGGCAGCAGTTGGTGTAATGGCTATGTCGCTGGACTCCCACGTAGTTGACCGCGGTTCGAGTCTTGGACACCGGGCACGTGTGCGTGTATGCCCAAGATCCCAAGAGGAGAATGGAGGAGAAGGGATTGTGGTTTGGCCATCCCCCCTGGGGGGGATGATTTCTCGCTTTCTGTCTCTCTGTCCCTGTCTATCTTTCTGGCAAGTATATGTGCCCTCTAGTGAAAACCTTCCCCCAAAAAAGATTATGGAAATTTGTGTACTCACTTTAATTTTTTCCATGATTTTTTAAAATTTTTTATTTAATTTCTTCAGTAGTTAAGAAGTCATTCAGAAATAGGTTGTTTAGTTTCCATGTGTTCATGTATTTGTGAGGAATTTTCTTGAAATTAATATCAAGTTTAATTCCATCATGGTCAGAGAAGATGCTGGATATAGGTCCTATCCCTTTGAATCTGTAAAGGCTGGTTTTGTGCCTTATCATATGATCAGTCTTTGAAAATGTTCTATGTGGGTGTGAGAAATATGTATATTTTGTGGTCTTAGGGTGGAAAGTTTTATAGATGTCTGTCAAGCCCATTTGATTTATAGTATCGTTTGGGTCCTGTATCTCTCTGTTTATTTTTTGCCTAGAAGATCTGTCTAAAGGAGATAATGGGTTGTTAAGATCCCCAACAATGATAGTGTTGCAACCCATCTCTCCTTTTAGCTCTAGCAGTCTTTTCTTCATATATTTAGGTGCTCCTAAGTTAGGTGCTTAGATATTTATAAGCGTTATGTTATCTTGATGAATTAGCCCTTTTACTACTCTATAATGTCCTTCTTTGTGTCTTCTTACAGTTTTTGTCTTAAAGCCTTTTTTGTCTGAAATCAGCATCGCAACTCTAGTCCTTTTTTGATTTCTGTTTGCATGGGATTTTGTTTTCCAGTCTTCACTTTTAGTCTGTGTATGTCTTTATCCGTAAGGTGTATTTCTTGTAGGCAACAGATAGTGTTTCTGTTTTTTTTTTTTTTTTTTTCCAGTCAGTCTGCATCTCTTGATCAGAGAATTTGATCCATTAGCATTCAGTGTTATTATTGCTATTTCTGGACATGTTCCTTTCATTAAGTGAGCCATTTTCCTGATCGTTTTTTTATTCACTTTTTATCTGTCTGTCTGACTTTACTTTTCCTGGTATGGCACTCCCTTCCAAACTTCTTGCGGAGCTGGTCTGGAGTTAGAAAATTCTTTCAGGTTTTGTTTATCTGAGAATGTTTTTATCCTTTTTTTTCTCCCATATGAAGTATAATCTTGCCAGGTATAGTAATCTTGGTTGAACTTGCTTTTCATTGAATACTATGACTATATTTCCCCATTCTTTTCTTGCCTGCATTGTTTCTGAGGAGAGATCCAATGTTAGCCTGATGGGATAACCTTCATAAGTAACTTGACATTTCCCTCTTGCCAATTTTAGTATCTTCTCTGTCTGTGGTTTTGGCTAATCTGACTATGATGTGCTTTTGATAGGATCTTCTTGGGTTGATTCTGTTTGGGGTCCTATTTATTTCTTAGGTCTTGATATTTGAATGCCTCTCTAGGTTTGGAAAGTTTTCTTATAGGACTTCATTGAATAGGTTATCAATGCTCTTATTATATTTTTCACCTTCTGGGATACCCATTATCCTGATATTTGTGTGCTTAATGGTATCTAGTATTTCTTGTATATTGTCCTCATTTTTTTTTCAATATTTTTGATAACTTTTTCTGGGTCAGCGTTTTTTGTCTTCTACATTTGAGATTTGATCTTCTGCTTTAATATTCTGTTTTAAAATTTAAAATTCTGTTTTAATTTCCTGTATCACAGTCTTTTTCTCTAACAGTTCTGTTTAATTCTTTTTTTTAATTTTTTATATTACATTTCATCACATATATCTTTAGAGTATATAACATTTCTTTTTCCAGCATGATTATCATGCATATCAGTCAAGACAAAGACATTACTATCCATATCATTATCATCCATTTGATTCTTACGGTTTCTGTTTCTTCTTTCATATGGTTAAAGGACTTCCTCATCTCCTGGAGCTCGTTGTCTCTTTTCTCTTGCATCTCATTTAGTTTTGTCACTATAAATATTCTGAATTGTTTATCTGACATTTCCACGAGTTCCATTGTGTTGTCTGTGGATGATGAGGAATTGATGTTTTCCCTTCGGATGGAATTATTTTCTTGGTTGTTCATGTCTTGTGCCTCAGCAATAGTTTTTAGTCATCTTGTGATTTATATGTTCTTTCCTAATTTCTCCGAGTTAATTCTGAGAATTCAAAGGTGTACGGGAATAGGTGATTATTAATCTCTCTGCTGCTCTACCTCCCTGATGCTAACTAGCATCTACATTGTTGTCATTGGTCTTGGATGATTTGAAGAACTGCCAGTAAGTAGAGAACAGATGTGCCTGACACTGCCCTGCTGAGCTTTAACTCAGAAAAATATAAAGGATCTATCCACACTTCAGAAAATGATGAAGTCTCAGAATTCAGAGGTGTGTGGCAGGGGATAAGCTACAGTCTCTTTGCAGCTCAGTCTACCTGCACAGGAATGGATGTCCAGATGGGGCAGGGAGGGGCACAAGGTCTTCTCAAAGTCCCAAGCAATATCCCTGAGAGTTCAAAGGTAAGTAGGGGAGGGGATGAGCCATGGGTCTCTGCCCTACAGCCTCCCACCACAAGCAGCCTGCCATATCAATCTTGGTGTTTAACAATAGCATGTCTAGTTTATTTGATGACTGGTCTTTTCAGAAATTAGTTACTTGGTTTTATTGATCACCTCTAATGTTTAGAATTTGTTTACTGCTTTCTTTATTTCATTTCTTTTTTTAAATGTTCTTTGTGTAACATCTTGAGTTGAAAGCTATATTTATTTAATCTTAAAAAAATATTTATTTATTTATTTTTGGGAGAGGTTTTTGCTATAGGGTGCGTGCGCTCGCCAGAAAGACAGAGAGAGACAGAAAGCGAGAAATCACCCCCCAGGGGGGATGGCCATGCTGCAATCCCTTCTTCTTCATTCACCTCTCGGGATCTTGGGCATACATGCACATGTGCCTGGCATGAGTTTAAGCCACTGGGTCCAAGACTTGAACTGCAGTCAACTACATGGGAGTCTAGCAACATAGCCATTATGCCAATTGCTGGTCTCAAAATTATTATTTATTTATTTTTAATTCCATTTTTTTCTTATTAGTCTTCAATCTGACCAGAGACAGAGAGAAAGAGAAAGCAAGAAAAGAAGTTGCCAGATCTGGGTTTTGAACTGTGGTCAGCTAGGTGGGAATCCAGTGCCTTTAACCACCATGCCACCTACTGGCCCCCTATTTATTTAATTTTTTAAATATATTTTGAATTCATCTTTTTTCCCTCCTTTCTCTCTCTCTCTCTCTCTCTCTCTCTCTCTCTCTCTCTCTCTCTCTTTTGCTATATGGTCTTTGTGCTTACCAGAGACAGACAGAGAGAAGATAGAGAGGGGAAGTGAGAAATCACCTCCCAGTGAGGATGGCCATGCCACAGTCCCTTGGGATTTTCTGTACACATGCAGATGCAGTTGGTGTGATTTTCAGCCCTCTGGATCTGGAACTGAAACTACACACTGTGCCATGTGGGATACAGTGCTTTAACCTACATGCTATAGTTTGGTCTCCTCTGTTATTTTTTTTCAGTCTCCCTTTTGATAAATTATTTTTATAGTTTTAATTTTTAAATTAACATAAAGTAGAATCCATTTTTTTTTTGTATACATGTTTAGGTTCTTGCCACTACCACAATCAGAATACAAACTACTTTGATCACCTACCTAAAATTCTATATGTTAATACTCCTTTGTAGTCATGCCCTCTTCTTACTTCTAACCCTGATTGATCTCTGTGTCACCGTGGTTTTGCCTTTTTCGGAATTTCATACCAGTAGAATTATATAATATGTAGTATTTTGAGACTGGCATCTTTTAACTCAGAGTAATGCCTTTAAAACTCATTTATTGGGGCCGGCAGGTGGCGTGGTAGATAATGGTGCTGGACTCCCACGTGGCCAACCACAGTTCAAGTCTTGGACCTAGTGGCTTACTTTCTCACTTTCCCTCTCTCTCTCACTCTCTCTCTCTGTGTCTTTCTGGTCAAATTAAAAAATAAAAGTAATGAATAAATAAAATTAAATAAATAATTCTTTAAGAAAAAACAACACTCATTTATTTTGTTGCATATCAGCTGTTCCTTTTTATTGCTTAGGAGTGTTCCATTGTGTGGATATACACCAATTTGATTATTCATTTATCTGCTAATGGGCATTTTGGTTTGTCTTTTTTGCTGTTATAAAAAATGTTCTAATAGACATTTCTGTGCATACATCTCTACAAACATATGTTTTCATTACTCTCAGATACATATGTCAGAGTAGAATTAGAGGTTGTATGAAATTGGTCTCTTTACATTTTTAGTAGAATTTACGAGTGAAAAAACCTGAATTTGGAGATTTTTTTTCAGGATTTAACAGTACATTAAATTTTTTTCAGTAGATATAGGATTTTCAGGTTATTCTTTTCATCTTTGGCAAATTATACTTTGTGTCTTTCAGGGAATTGGTCCATTTCATCTAAGTTGTAGAATTCATGGACCTAGAGTTGTTCCTAGTATTATCACTATTATCCTTTAAAAGTCTATGGGATCTTTAATGATATCACCCTTTCCATTGTTGATATTAGTAATTTGTGTTTTCTCTTTTTTCTTTTGAGTCATTCTTGCTGGCATTTTGCCAATTTAATTGGTTTTGGTTTTATTGTTTCGTATTTTCTCTTTTCAGTTTCTTGAATCTCTGTTCTTGAGTCTGTTACTAATATCTATATCCTTGCTATGAATTTATTTTGTTCCTTTTTGTCTAATTTCAAAGGTAGAAGTTTAGATTATTGATTTGAAATCTTGATTTCTTCCATTTTTATCTTTTTTTGTTTGTTTTCAGAAGGGACATGTGCTCACCAGAGAGATGAGAGACAGAGAAAGAGAGAAGGGAGAGAGAGTACACCTCCCAGTGGGATGTTGTCACACTGTAATCCTGCTCCTCCATTTTTCCATTCTGTTCCTTTTTTTCTGCATCCTGTTGGGATTTGGGGCATGTATGCACTTGTACCCAGAATGTTTTTTAAGCGATCTGGGCTGGAATTCAAAGTGCGGTTGGCTCTGTGGGGTCTAGCTTCCTTTGTTACTAAGCTGTGGGGTTGGCTCTACTTTGCACATATTATCTCTTGATATTTAAAATATTTAAAACTTTGTAAGGCAGGCAGCGTCTATTATTTCAAATTTATGAGTAAAGATTCTGAAACTTAGAGAAATTCTCCTATTCCACTAGTGGGTGACTCCAGAATTTTTAAGCTAGTACCCAGTCTAGGATTTTAGTAATTGTCTGACCTTTGAGACTCAAGGTCTTTCTACCATGGCACATGTGTTCTTTCCTTGAGATGGAAAAACCTTTCAGACCTAATACGATTGGACAACTATTGGGGCTATAGGGGTGGACCTTCCTCAAACAACTGTGTTACCAGTCACTTCTTTCTAGGGACAATTAGTGACCCCTTTTTAAAACATTCTGCATTCCTTCCAGTCTTTCAGTTTCTACTACAGAGTGCAGACATTCGGTATATATTCAGTGGGGTCATATGATACCTCTCTTTCATAGTCTGACTTGCTTCATTTAACAGTAAATCTTCCGCATTCGTCCACTTTCTATCAAATGCCAGGGTCTCTTTGTTTTTTGTTTGTTTGTTTGTTTTAGAGTGATTTTTGCTATAGGGTGTGTGGGCTCACCGGAGAAACAGAGGGACAGAAGCAAGAAATCAGCCTCCTCAAGGGGGATGGCTATACCACAATCCCTTCTCCACCATTCTCCTTTGGGATCTTGGGCACACACGCACACACACACACACCCAGTGTGAATTTTAAACTGCTGGGTATGGTACTCAAACCACAGTCAACTATGTGGGAGTCCATCAATATTACCATTTTGCCATCTGCTGGTCCCATGTTATTTATGGCTCAGTAGTATTCCATAGTGTATATATGCCGCACTTTTTCAGTCCATTCATATCTTTGACTGGATAATATGCAGTGTATTCATACTGAGAAAATTCATTATGTATGTTCTAATGATATAAAGTGATTGAATGCAAAATAGTGATAAAAGACATCTTTAAAAAATCTTTAAGAAGTCAGGTGGTAGGGCAAACAGGTGACATTGTGATTAAGGGGCTAGATCCTACATGGCTGACTCTGATTCAAGTCCCAGACCTGGCAGCTTGACAAACATCCCAGGCGCATGTGCATATGTGCCCAAAATCCCAAGAGGAGAATGGCGAAGGGATTTCTGCATGGCCACCCCCGCTCAGGGTTGATTTTTCACTTTCCGTCTTTCTCTGAGGAGTGCATGTGCCTTATGGCAAAAATCTAAAGAAGAAAATAAGAAAAGAAAGAAGCCAGCAGCACAGCAAGTTAATGTTATCAGCAGGACCATTCTAGACTCTCTTCTCATTAAATCCTATGTGTGCTACATATAAATTGTGAGGATAGTGAGATAAAAATCTATTTTTATATGTGTTTATGTTAGATGGAATATTCGTGTCTATGCATTTTGTATTTCAGGTCACATAATTCTAGTAATCTTGTTTGCAGTTCAGCCCCAGTGGTCTCTTTGTTCTCTTTGTGTAAATTGTGTACTATTTATTGTTTCATTCATTCAACTAATACTGAGCATTACCTCAGCATTGTTAGACTTCCTTACTATAAAGTCAAATAATGCATTTTTCTGCCCTTATGGTAAATAGGCGCCAATAGATTTACTAAATATATAAAAAATAACTTCAGTAGAAATATGCACAGGATGCTATGGAGAGCTGAGAATGAAACATCTCAATCAGATTAGGAGAGTAGGGGAAGGCTTCTTGTCAGATGTCAATCTAGAGCTAAGTTATGAAGAGTGAGTAAAGTAATTGATGCATTTACTCACTAAATAGATGTTAACAAATTATTTAGAATTAGGGTAATCTAGGAAAAAAATTTACAGGAAGGGTACAAAGGTAGAAAGGCATGAAGTGTATGTGGCACATTCATAGACTCATGCACTTGAATATGGGTTAAGCAAAGGGTACACTTGTAATGAAATGGGAGGAGCTGAAGTAGGTATCATTTTGTCTTCACCCTTCTTCAATGAGATTGGAGTTTACTCTGCTTTCTCCTCTCCCTGTAGTCTACCCATCACTGGAGTCTGATGATGATGACCCTGCTTTGAAATCTCGACCCAAGAAAAAGAAGAATTCAGATGATGCTCCATGGAGTCCTAAAGGTGAGCTAATATTCTAGTATTTAAACTTTTTAGGGTGGTCAGGTGTAAAAATAGGCTGGGAGATATTGAATATAAGAAGACCTGATTCAATCACTCATTTGTTTATTCAGAAAACATTTGTTCAGTGCCTGCTGTATGCCAGGTACCATGTTAGATGCTGGAACTAAAATGATCTATTAATCTAGCAAAATCAAAGGTAAAAAAGAATGTGGTTATTGATATTATATGGCTTGAGATAAAAGGAAGAGAACCTTGAACAGATTTTAGCAAGCTGCCTAAGGCTTCTGAGAGCATTCCAATCCTATCATCTCAACCCTCTGGTAGTCTCATTATCAAGGAGGAAATTTCTGATGACTGTTGAGATCTATAAGGCCCAACACTCACCTGTACTGAGAGGCCATCTCAGAGGAAGGGAGGAAGCATGATCATTGAATTGAACATGGAATTTATAGGGTGATAAAAGAAAATTCTTGTTCCTGAATTAGATGAATTAATACAATCAAAATGGGAGTTCTACCCAAATTAATCTACATATTTAATGCAATTCCAGTCAAATTACTAGAGACGTTCTTCACAGATCTAGAAAAGACAATCATAGAATTTGTCTGGAATCGTAAAAGACCCCGTATTGCCAAAGCTATCCTGTGCAAGAAGAGTGGAGTGAGTGGCATCTTACTCTGTGATCCCAAAATATACTATAAAACTGTGATAATCAGAACAGCATGGTATTGGCACAAAAACACACAGATGGACCAAGGGATTAGAATAGAGACACCAGAAATAAACCCCAAGACATACAGCTAACTGATTTTTAGCCAAAGATACCAGTCAATCCAGTGGGAAAAGGAAAACCTATTTAGCAAATGGTGCTGGAAAAACTGGGTATCCACCTGCAGAAAGATGAAACTGAATCCCTTTTCACCATTAACAAAAATCAAATAAATAAATAAAATATGTAATTTAACATCCTTGTCTAGTAAGTTCAATTTTGTATAGGAGGTCATGAACTATTTCTGTTGGTTGCTCTTTCTTGTCTATGATTACATTTTGTTGTTTCTTTGGTTGTTTTGTAATTTTTTGTTGAAAACTGGACATTTTTTTAGAGAGATTTTTTCTATAGGGCCTGTGTAACTTGCCAGAGAGACAGAAAGTGAGAAATTACCCCCCTCCCCCCAGGGGGAATGGCACACTGCAATCCCTTCTCCTCTATTCTCTTCTTGGGATTTTAGCCACACATGCACACACACCCAGCATAAGTTTTAAGCTGCAGGGTTCAAGACTCAAACCACAGTTGGCTATGTAGGAGTCCATGAACGTAACCATTACACCATCTGCTGGTCCCAAAAGCTGGACATTTTAAATGGCAGCTCTGGAAATCAGATTCTCCCTGCTCCACTCACTAGGGTTTATTTTTCCCAACTGTTGCAGTTATTCATTTTGTGAATTTTCTGAATTTGTTTTGAAAATTCTGTGTTTTTGTGTGTGTATCCACTGGCATCTCTACTCAGTTGACTTGGTTATTTGATAATAGACAGAGGTTTTCTTATTATATGAAACCAGTCAATCCTCCAGTGCTTGCTAAGGGATTTTGTGAGCCTGTCTGAGTATGCCTTCAACATTCAACCAGGCAGTTTATAATTCTGCCTTATCCTTCACTTCCTGCTTATGCAGAACCTCAAAATCAACCAGAGTTGAGTACTCAGAGCCTTCTTGTCTTGCACATAGCCTCCACACACATATATATATCAACACTTAGAGATTCTCACAATTATGTGGGAGCTTTTCAAATCCTCTACAGAGATCTCTTTCCTTTGTTTCTTTAACATTTGGATTAATCTGTTGTTTCTACCACTGTTATGCTGCTGTGACATCAAGCACTTGCCTTTTAATACCGTCAGAACATTATCCTAGGGAGAGCCTTTAGTAGTAGGATTTGAAAGAAACCCCCCATTTCCTTTTTGCTCACTATATTACTAGGTATGTGGGCTGTTACTTTTCAAGGATAACAGTGAACAGGAGAAAAGTTAATGTGTCTAAGTTGAATTAAAATACCACATAGTTCACTGTTCTTACTGAGAATTGGGTGTTTCTTTGATAAATACTCTCCAGGTTGTTGTAAGCCTTTGCTTAATTTCCAGTGTTTCAAAAAAAGTTTATCGTGATGATTTTTAATAGGTTTTAAATAAGAAATGAAATGTTGGAGGTCCTTACTTGCCATTTTTTTTTTTTTTTTGGAGAGGTTTTTCGCTATAGGGCACGTGCGCTCACCAGACAGACAGAGAGAGACATAGAGACAGAAAGCGAGAAATCACCCCCCCCCAAGGGGGGATGGTCATGCCGCAATCCTTTCTCCTCCATTCACCTCTCGGGATCTTGGGCACGCACGCACACGTGCCTAGCGTGAGTTTTAAGCCACCGGGTCCGGGACGCGAACCATGGTCGACCACGTGTGAGTCCAGCGACATAGCCATTATGCTGCTGGTTCTCCTTACTTGCCATTTTCAACGATGTCACTCATCATGACCTCTTGTCCTAAATACAGATACTCCTCAACTTCCAGTGGGGTTACATCCCAGTAAACCCATCATCAGTTAAAAATATCAGAAGTTGAAAATCTACTTAATACACCTCACCAAGTGAATATTATTGCTACCCTAGCCCACCTTAAACATTCTCAGAACACTTACATTAGTCTACAATTGGACAAAATAATTCGACACAAAGCCTGTTTTATAATAAAGTGTTAAATATATCATGTAATTTATTGAATACTGTCCTGAAAGTAAAAAACAATGATTATAAGAGTATTCTAAGTGTATTCTACTGAATGCTTATTGCTTTCACAGCATCATAAAATTTTTAAATTCTATGTCTAACTATGGTAAGTCAGGGACCATTTGTGCTTTTGTATATATCTCTTAAAATTTTTTTCCCATGACCATAGCACCATTATATGACACCATCTAAGCAAAATAACGTTCCTTTTTTTCTTTTTTTTTTCCTTTGGAGAGGTTTTTGCTATGGGCGCGTGCGCTCGCTAGAAAGAGAGAGACAGAAAGCAAGAAATCACTCTTCAGGGGGGATGGCCACACTGCGATCCCTTCTCCTCCATTCTCCCATTCTCCTCTTGGGATCTTGGACATGCACACACTCGCCTGGCATGAGTTTAAGCCAACGGGTCCGGGAATCGAACTGCACTCGACTGCATGGGAGTCCAGCAACATAGCCATTATGCCAACTGCTGGTCCCTATTTCTTAATATAATACAATTCCAGGCCATCAGGTGGCATGGTGGTTAAGGTCTCTGGACTCCCACATGACCGTCAAACCGCAGTTTGATTCCTGGACCTGGCGGCTTGCTTTCTCACTTTACTTCTCTCTCTCTCTCTCACTCTGTCCCTCTGATCAAATTAAAATAAATAAATATATGAATAAATTAAGTTAAATAAATTAATTCTTTGAAAAAATATAATTCCAATTCCTATCCAAATTTATCCATTTCGTACCCAAATATCTGTTTTAATTGACCTGTTCAAACCAGGATTCATTCACAGAATACAATAGCATTTGGTTACTATCATTTTTGTTTTTTTAGGTTTTTGCCATAGGACACGTGTGTTTACTGGAGAGAGACAGAAGGAAGATGAGAAATCAACCCCCGGGGAGATGGCCATGCTACAGTCTCTTCTACTCCATTCTTCTCTTGGGATTTTGGACACACATGTACACTCATCTGACATGAGTTCTAAGCCACCAGGTCTGGGGCCTGAACTATGGTCAATCATGTAGGAGTGCAGTTCCTTAACCACCATGCCATCTGCAGGCCCCAGATACTATAATCTTAGTCTCCTTTACTATTTTAAATTTTTTATAATGAATGACAGTTTTCAAGCACACGTAAAAGTTGAAAGATAGTACGTGAACACCTAAATTCTCAATATCTATAGTTGTCACATTTTACTGTGATTGTTTCATCTACCTATCTATCTGATTATCTAGAGTTTTTGCTGAGGCACATCAAAGTAGGTGCTTTTGAGGAGCTTCTAAGGCAGCCACCATAATGTATTTTACCCTTTAATACTTCAGTGTCTCATATATAGGACACTCCCCTTTGTAACCACGCTACAGTTTTTATACTTAATAAAGTTAGTTATAATTCTCTGAGATCTTCTTTTTTTTAAAGAATTGTTTTTTAATTTAATTTAATATATTCATTCATTTATTTTAATTTGACCAGAGAGAAACACAGAGCGAGAGAGAGAGAAAGTGAGAACACAAGCCACCAGGTCCAGGACTCGAACCATGGTCGGCCACGTGGGAGTGTCCAGCGCCTTAATCACCACATCACCTGCTGGTCCCTCTGAGATCTTCTTTTTTTTTTTTTTTCTTCTTTTTGGAGAGGTTTTTGCTATAGGGCGTGTGCGCTCGCCAGACAGACAGACAGAGACAGAGAGATAGAAAGCGAGAAATCACCCCCCAGGGGGGATGGCCACACCGCAATCCCTTCTCCTCCATTCTCCTCCTGGGATCTTGGGCACGCACGCACACACGCCCAGCGTGAGTTTAAGCCACCGGGTCCGGGACTCGATCCACGGTCGACTACGTGGGAGTCCAGCGACATAGCCATTACACTAACTGCTGGTCCCCCCTCTGAGATCTTCTAATACACAGTCTGTAATCAAATTTTCCCACTCCTCCCATGTGTTTTATAGCTCTCTCTCTCTCTCTCTCTCTCTCTTTTTTTTCCTTTCATCTCATGTACTCACATGTCTGGTTTCTGTCCTGGGAGGACTCAAAGACTAAAAATGCCAATATATGGCCTTGCCACATAACTAGCTTTCTCACTTTCTGGTGCCCTCAAGGAAATCAAACTTCTTAAATAGCAACTGAGATCTGGAAGCACGAGTGTTCCAATAAGCAATGTGAAAACTGAAATTACCTTTTTTACCTAACCTCAAAAGTCACTTCTACTATGTTCTGTAGGCTACATATGATCCTGCTCAGATTCAAGGATGAGACACAGACCCCATATATATCAGTAGGAAAGGTATCAAAGAACTTGGGCCCATGTTTTAAAACCACCACATGTACAAAACCATGAAAAACAATATGCAAATTATGCATTAACATTTTTGCTTATTGACTTTAGATCATGGTTTAAACAAATAAAATTCCACCTTTTAAAGAACTTCAGCCTCATGAATTGTCTTTTTTTA
Organism: Tupaia tana; assembly: GCA_026018925.1. NCBI lineage: Eukaryota > Metazoa > Chordata > Mammalia > Scandentia > Tupaiidae > Tupaia > Tupaia tana. The sequence goes on along the minus strand of JAKSZU010000009.1, from coordinate 114,471,736 downwards.
GAACCTGCATAATGCTTATCCAGAAATACTCCTTTTTTTGGGGGGGAGGGGAGAGGTTTTTGTGATAGGGCGCATGCAGTCGCCAGAAAGGCAGAGAGAGACAGAAAGCGAGAAATCACCCGCTGGAGGAATGGCCACACCGCAATCCTTTTTCCTCCATTCTCCTCTCGGAGAATGGGCACGCATGCACACGCGCCCGGCTTGAGTTTAAGCCACCAGGTCCGGGACTCGAACTGTGGTCGACTACATGGGAGTTCAGCGACATAGCCATTATGCCAACTGCTGGTCCCCAGAAATACTCCTTTATAGACAATAGATAACATAAAGCAAGCTGTTTTTTTATTTAGGTCAACATCACCACCATGACTTTTTTTTTTAAGTATTTGTCAGAGGGTGCGTGCTTTTCCAGAGAGCAACAGAGAGAAAGAGAGAGATAGAGAGAAGGAAAATGAGAAATCACTCCCCAGGAGGGATAGTCATGCCACAGTTCCTTCTCTCCCATTCTTCTCTCAGGATTTTGGGCATGCGCATACGTGTGCCTAGTGTGGGTTTCAAGCTGCCAGGTCTGGTACTTGAACCATGGTTGACCACATGGGAGTCCAGCACCTTAGCCAGTATGCCACCTGCTGGCTGCCCACCATGCCTTTTTTCTGTTACATCTTTTTTCTTTAAAAATAGAATAGCACAGTCAACTCCCATATATCTGGATGAACAGTTGCCCAGATTTTGCCGTATTTACTTCATGTCTTACTTCTTCATTTTTACAATTTTTTTCTTGCTTTAAATCAATTTCCAGAGACCATTTCCTCTCATTTAATTTTATTATGTATTTTTAAAAGATAAGAATATTATCTCACATAATCATTTTCCTGTTATCATACATAACGAAATTGATGATACAATGATTCCTTGATATTATCTAATTCCAAGTCCATATTCAAAATTTCTTAAATTGTCTAACCAAGTAAAGATATTTTTATCATGAATTTTTAAAATCAATAATTTAAACAGGGTCGTCTCCCTAAAGCAGTCTTGCCTTTTTTTTTTTTTTTTTTTTTTTTTACTATAGGGCGTGCGTGCTTGCCAGAAAGACAGAGAGAGACAGGGAGACAGAAAGTGAGAAATTACCCCCCAGAGGGGATGGCCATGCCGCAAGTCCTTCTCCTCCATTCTCCTCTTGGGATCTTGGGCATGCACGCACACACACCCAGTGTGAGTTCAAGCCACTGGGTCCAGGACTTAAACCATGGTCGGCTACATGGGAGTCCAGCAACATAGCCATTATGCCAACTGCTGGTCCTGAAGTCTTGCCTTTTTTAAAGTTACTGTTTTGTTGTAGAAACTTATATAATTTCCCTGTGGTATGGTTTACCTTGTAGATCAATCTATTTGCTTCTTCGTGACATTATCTTTAATAGATAAGGCCAGTTATCTTGTAGTATGTCTGCTTGTTTTCTTTTTTTTAAAATTATTTTAACTTTATTTATTAATTTATTTTAATTTTACCAGAGACAGAGAGAGAAAGTGAGAAAGCAAGCTGCCAGGTCTAGGACTTGAACTGTGGTCAGCCATGTTGGAGTCCAACACCTTTAATCACCATGCCACCTGCTAGCCCCCTGCTTGTTTTCTTATAGTGTCATTTAACTTGTTCTTCTGCTGTTGTGAATTTTCTATTCCATCACAGCAAGAGACACGTGAAATCGTGCTATCTTATTCACTATTAATAGCACAAAAGCTAGCACTTAAAGTGGTAGTCTCCTGATCTCACCATAGTAAAGTTAGGTTTTTCTTCTTGAGACTAGGAAGTAATCTGTGAGGTAGTATTTTGGTGCTGTGTGAATATCCAATTTCCTAGAATCAGTAGTTTCATTAGGGCTTGCAAACTTGTAATTTTCTAATTCAGTCATTCCATGTACACTTATTAACTGACATACTTCTGTAAAGAAGAACCATCCCTCATCGACTGAGGTTATTTGGTTATTCTGAAATAGACTTTCTGTTGAAAAGGTGGGATGACTAACTTTTTCTTTTTTTCTTTTTTTGGAGAGGTTTTTGCTATAGGGCGCGTGCGCTCGCCAGACAGACAGAGAGAGACAGAGAGATAGAAAGCAGGAAATCACCCCCCAGGGGGGATGGCCACGCCACAATCCCTTCTCCTCCATTCTCCTCTCGGGATCCTGGGCACGCACGCACATGTGCCCAGCGTGAGTTTAAGCCGCCGGGTCCGGGACTCGAACCGCGGTCGACTACGTGGGAGTCCAGCGACATAGCCATTACACTAACTGCTGGTCCCTGACTAACTATTTTTTGATTCAAGGTTTGTCAGTGCAGTATTTTGAGTTATATGAGATGACGGTCTTCTTCAGGAACTCTGAGATGTGATGGTACACAACATAACACACATCAACAATAGAGAATGAGACAATGTAGTATGTACTCTATATCAAGTGACTTGTAGATATTGTAAGTTCAGAAGAAAGGAAAGGCTAGTGACCAGAGAAGTCCTAGAGGTTTTGCATAGGAGATTGATTCTAGCTTACGTTTGAAGGATGGGCAGGTTTTGAATAGGCAGACAAAAGGGAAATGCATACTCTAAGCAGTGCGAATGGTGAGGGTGAAGGCACAGAGAGAGGATGATCTGTATATATTCTGGAGGTATAATAAGGAAGACATCTGTCTGGAGAAGCTGAGAATTTTGAGTGTGGAAATAAGGTTATAGAGGTAAAGTAGACCAACAGAAGAACATGGATGACTTAAATGTCAATTTAGAGAGTTCCGCTTTTATCCTTTAATTTCAGTGTGTGCTTTGGGCATTTGTGAATTAGCTTCTTACCTAATGGGAAGCAAAATCTGGCTTTGTAAAATGCTAGAAGCAGGAAGACCAATGAGACCACCTTTGGGGAGCTTAGAGGTGGATAATATGGCTGGCATTTAAAAAGAATGTCTTTGAGAACATCACTTCTCATCCTGTTTTCCTTGCAGCTCGTGTGACCCCAACTCTACCAAAGCAGGACCGCCCTGTACGTGAGGGGACTCGGGTAGCCTCCATTGAGACAGGGTTGGCTGCAGCAGCTGCAAAGCTGGCCCAGCAGGTAGGTGCAGACACTCAGGTCATGGCCCTGCCACTTGTGCCAGTTTGACGTAGAGCTTTAAAACTCAGACCGTCAGACTCAGTATCCTACTATTATCTCAGTGGGAGTGGATAACCTTTGATCTTTATCCATGTTGGTATTCCTCATGTCCTTCACAACCCAACTCAATAATAAGTAGTTCCACAGGTTAAACAGTTTACATGTGTTAGGATCAAAGTAAATATGGTACTAAAGAAAAGCCCTTGGTTGTATTTGCCTTTCTTGGTATGGTATAAACCTCAGATGGGGAAGACCAGGTAAGTCCTTTGCCCTTAGATGAAGTCCTGAGGAGATGATTTAGCTGAGTACATTCAAGTTCCCAGCCACCCATGAGTATTGGAATTTGATCTATTAGAGTTTTTTTTCCTTGTCCTCCTTATGAAATACTATTACAGTCATCTCTCAATATTAATGGGAGATTGGTTTCAGAACTCAGCACTCTCTGCAGATACCATAATCCATGGATGCTGAAGTCCCTTATGTAAAATGGCTTAGCATTTGATTACATCCTATACATATCCTCCTAAATCATTTCAAATCATCTTTAGATAACTAATAATACCTAATACAATGAAAATGCTATGTACATAGATGTTGTACTGTATTGTTTAGGGAATGATGGCAAAAAGTCTGTACATGTTTAGTACAGATGCAACCAATTTTTTTCAAATATTTTCAGTCTGTGGTTAGCTGAATCTATGGATGCAGAACTCATGATACAGAGGGCTGACTGAACCTTGATCTTCACCCCTTGCTTCTCAAGAAAATTTCACCACTGTTTTTTGTTATTAGAATCAAGTTTACCTCCTAGCATTATAATTTACAAAGTTCTTTAATGTGTATAATGTCCTTAGCAATCCCTGGAGGATTTGGAGGCATATCTTCTAGTTCTCTCCATATCAATATTCCCTTTATTCCTTTGCCACATCTTATAACTAACAGCATTATTGAGCATCTGCTTTATGTTAGATGCTTCTATGTACAATGTTTAATGTAATCTGCCCAATATCCCTGTTCAATGGGTGATATTTTCATCATTTTACAGGTGAAGAAAATGAGGCTCTCTGTAAGTGACTAGTCCAGGATAATACAGCCAGTAAATGAAGGAGACAAGATTCAAACTCATATCTTCTAACTTCAAATGTCATGTTACTTTCAATTTAAAAATAAATAGTTAAATGTTTATATACTACAGTATTTATTTCCTACTTAAGTAAAATTTAATAGAATGTTGTTTTTCATATGATGTTCTATGGAGCTCTAGAGTTGCTTAGAAATGTCTCAGGGGCTATTGTGGGGAGCCAACAGAGGCCAAGCAGACCAGATGGCCCTTCTTTGGCCATAGCATCTCTGTTATGTATATTTCAGAACCATGTAAGATGTAATTTGAAAAAAGAAGGTTCTACTACTTTAAATAAACATAAATTAATTAAAGGTGTTAAAACTACTCATAGTGCCTTCTAAGGAGCTTACCTCTAGGTTTAACAGGAATTCAGAGAAAAAGTTTTCAAACTGGGGAGGGGTTTTGCAGGCCAAGCTTTTGGGAGGGGACAGGGAGTCATTCCAAAAGAGAACTCCTTGGTATACAAGGCCCTCTTGATTTGGTCTCTAGTCACCTCCTCCTGGACCTCCTGCTAACCCCTCATGCACACCCTTTACATCAGCCCAACTATACTATGGTGCTGATAGTGCATTCAGTGCATCTATTTTCTTATGCCTGGGTGCCTTTGCACAAGATGTTCCTTCTGCTCATTGGAATTGTGACCTTTCAAATGCCTTACTTAATACCCCTTCTTACTACCTACCACTACTTAATTTCAGTGTCTTTCTTCTATGTTTCCATAGCATTCCCTCATGGTACTTATGATCATAAGTATACTTCTATATGTCCCATATTAAATTACATATATTTCAAGAATGGGGATTTTTTAAAAATGAGTTGTTTGTTACACATAATCTTTGTACATCTTTATAATGTACAATATGGTTTTTCAAAGCATGCATCATTACATGACATTCAAATAAAAAATACTGGGCTAGCAGGTGGCATGGTGATTAAGGGTGCTGGACTCCCACATGACTGACCACAGTTGGAATCTCGGACCTTGAAGCTTGCCTTTTCACTTTCTCTCTCTCGCTCTCTCTCTGTACCTCTGGTCAAATTAAAAAATAAGCAAATAAAGTTAAATAAAATAATTATTAAAAAATACTACCACATATATTATTTCAACACAGAAATTTACATTCTTGTATTTATTAAATGTTTTTCCCTAAGTCCTCCCCCACCAACTATCCACCCTCCTCTCTCTCTCTTTTTTTTTTTTTTTTTTTGAGAGGGTTTTGCTATATGGCGCGTACACTTGACAGAAAGAGAGAGACAGAAAGCGAGAAATCACCCCCCAGGGGGGATGGTCATACTACAATCCCTTCTCCTCTTGGGATCCTGGGCATGCACGCACATGAGCCTGGCGTGAGTTTAAGCCACCGGCTCTGGGTCTCGAACTGCAGTGGACTACATGGGAATCTAGCGACATAACCATTACGCCAACTGCTGGTACCAACCCTCCTCTCATACACTCTCGGGTACCTACACTTCCCCTCCCTGTTATATCTTTGAATCTTTCAATTTTTGCCATAGACCACAGACATTTTAGTATATATTTAGTGGGGATATACAATATTTAATCTTCATAAATGGCTTGTTTCATTTAGTATTAAATCTTCTATATTCATCCAATGAATGAATGACAAGGTCTGATTTTTCCTTATGACTGAGTAGTGTCCCATAGAGTATATGTGCCATATTGTTTCAATCCAGTCATCAGTTATTGGGCATTTATATTAATTACGTGCCTTAGAAATTATGAATAATGCTGCAATAAACATGGATGTGCAGATAACCTTTTCAATTGAGTGTTTTCCTGTCCTTTGGGTAAATACTAAGGAGTGAGATTACTGGATCATATATGATAGTTCTATTTGTAAATGGTTGAGGAACCTCCACATTGTTTTCCACAGTGGCTGGACTAATTTATACTTCCACCAACAGTGTAGGAAGGTTACCTTTTAGCCACAACCTCACCAGAACTTGTCATTCTTTATTTTTTGATCATAGCCATTCTCAGTGAAGTTCAGTGGTATATCAATGTGGTTTTTTTCCTCCCACAAACTTTTACTTACTTACTTACTTACTTACTTATTTATTTATTTATTTATTTATTTATTTATTTCAATGGGGTTTTGATTTGTGTGTCCCTTATGATAAGAGACATCTCATTCAACATATTTCCATATATATTTTTGGCCATTTGTGAATCTTCCTTAAAGAGTTATATATTCAGCACATTTTCCCATTTTTCAGTTTTTGCAAGTGAGCTGCTTGAGTTTCCTATCTATTCTGTTTATCAATTCTTTATCTGGAACATAGTTTGCAAATATTTCTTCCCATTCTGAGGGTTGTCTTTTCACTCTTAATTATTGTTTTCTTTGCTGTGAAGAAGAAAGCTTTTTTTATATATAAGAGATTTTTTGCTATAGGGTGCATACATTCACCAGAGAGAGAGCGAGAAATCACCCTTCAGGGGAGATGGCCACACTGCAACCCCTTCTCTTCCATTCTCCTCTCAGAATTTTGGTTATGCATGCATACATGCCCAGCATGAGTTTTAAACCACTGGGTCTAAGACTCAAACCATGGTCGACTACATGCAAGTTCATGCTGGTCCCATGTGCAGGAGCTTTTTAGTTTGAAGTAATCCCACTCATCTATGTTGGAATTGTTGCCTGTGCTTTAGGTTTCTTATTAAAGAAATATTTGCCTTCTCCATTGTCTTCAAGTGTTTACCCTTAATTTCCATCAGTAGTTTTATAGTTTGAGGCTTTACATTTAGATCTTTGATACATTTTGATTTGATTTTTAACACTGAGAGAAAGGGGGTCCAGTTTCATTTTTCAGCAGGTGGATATCCAGCTCTTCTGGCACCACTTGCTGAAAAGACTTTTTTGTACTTCACTGGATTGTCTTGTACCCTTTGTCAAAGATCACTTTGGCAGCATGTTTTAGGATTTATATCTGAATTCTCTATCTTGTTCCATTCTATATGTCTGTTTTGTGTCAGTAACATGCTGTTTTGATTATTACAGCTTTGTGATATATTTTGAGGTTAAATAGTGAAATGCCACCTAGTTTATTCTTCTTGCGTAATATTGCTTTGGTGATACTTTTATGATTCCAAACAAATTTCATGATTTTTATGTGATGAATGTCATGAATAATTTGATCAGAACTCCATTGAATTTGTAAATTAGTTCGGGTAGAATTGACATTTTGATTATATTAATTTTTCTAATTCAGAGGCATGGGATATTTTTCCACTTTTGTGTATCATGTTCCATTTCTGTTTAGAGTTTTTCAATTTTCCTTGCAGGGGACTTTCACCTTTCTGGTTAAGTCTGTTCCTAGGTACCTTAGGTTTTTTTTGTAACTTTTGTAAATGGAATTACTTTCTTCACTTCTGCCTCAGTCTATTCATTGTTGGTGTATAAAAATGCTATTGATGTTTGTATACTGATTTTGTATTCTGCCACTTTACCAAAATGTTTTGTCACTTCTGGGAGTTTTTTCATTTATTATTTTAGATTTTTTAATATAATCATGTTCTCTGCAAACAGAGATATTTTCGCTTCCTTTTTTCCAATTTAAATGCCTTTTATTATGCCTTCTTGTCTGATTGGCTAAGATTTCCAGCAGTATGTTGAAAAAGAGTGGAGAAAGTGGATAGCTTTTTTTCGTTCCAGTTTTTATTGGGAAAGTTTCCAGCTTTTCTCTATCCAATGTGGTGTTAACAATAGGATTATCATATGTGGATTTTATTGTGTTATAAAATATATCTTCCATAACTGTTTTACTAAAAGTACTAATCATGAAAGGATGTTGCATTTTATCAAATGCTTTTTCTGCATTAACTTATATGACCATACATTTTTTTAAATCTTTCCTTCCATGTAATGTATTATATTTATTGTTTTTCATGTGATGAACCACCCTTGCATCCCTGGGATAAAACCTACCTGGTCATGGTGTATAACCTTTTTAATGTGCTGTTGGATTTGGTTTACTGGTATTTTGTTTGGAACTTTTGTATCTGTATTCATCAGGGATATTGGTCTGTAGTTTTCTTTTTTTATGTCCTTGTCTGCTTTTGGGATCAAGATGATGGCGGCTTCATAGAATACATTTTGGAGAGTTCCTTCTTTTTGGATCTTTAGAAATATTTTGTGGATAATTAGTGTTTTCTCTTCTTTAAAAGTTTTGTAGAGTTCAGAAATGAATCCATGAGGACCTGAGCATTTACTTGTTGGGAGCCTATTACTGATTTAGTGTCATTGCTTGTTATTGTTATGTTAAGACTGTTTCTTCCTAGTTCAACCTAGGCAAATTTTGTGTCCAGAAATTTGTCCATCTTATCTGGGTTTTCTTGTTTGTGGGTGTATAGTCACTTGTAGTATGCTCTCATGAGCTTTTGTATTTCTGTTGTAATAGTATCTGTTTCATTACTGAGCTTATCTAGTTCTTTTCTCTGTTTTTCTTGGTTAGTCTAGCTAATGCTGTGTCAATTTTGTTTATCTTCTCAAATAATCAGCTTTTGGGTTTGTTTTCTGTATAGTTATTTTTTTTTTTTTAGTTAATGTATTTCTGCTCTAATCTTGATTATTTTTTCCTTCTGGTATTTTTGTTGTTTTTCCAATTCCTTGAGGAGTGTCATTAGGTTATTTATTTGCCATCTTTTTATTTTTTTTCTTTTGAGCACTAATTGCTATGAACTTTCCTATTACGACTCCTTTCACTGTTTCCCAAAGATTGCAGAAAGTCATGTGTTCATTATTGTTGATTTCATTAAATCTTTTGATTTTCGATCTTAATTTCTTCAGTCATTTTGAAGTTGCTTAGGAGTAAATTGTTTAGTTTCCATGTTTTGGTGTATTTTTGAAGCCTCTTTCTGTTGTTGATTTTATATTTAATTCCATTGTGGTCAGAATAGTGCTGGATATAGTTTCTATACTTTTAAATTGGTAAAGACTTGTTTTGTGGCCTGTTATGAGGTTGATTTTTGAAAATGTTCCATGTGGCATTGAGAAAAATGTAGATTTTTGTTGTTGTTGTGTGAAATGCTCTGTAAATGTCTTTCTGGTACATTTGCTTTACGGTATCATTTAGCTCCTAGGTTTCTTTGTTTATTTTTTGTCTAGATGACCTGTCCAGGGGTGACAGTAGGGTGATGGAGTTCCCAACAATTAATGTGTTACAGTCTTATTTCTCCCTTTAGTTCTAGTAGTCTTTCTTTTAAATATTTTGATGCCTTGGTGTTAGGTGCATAAATATTACTCTTTCTTATATCTTCTTGGTGAATTAATTATTTTGGTACTATGTAGTGTCCTTCTTTGTCTCTTTTTACAGTTTTTGTATTAAAGTCTATTTTGTCTGATAACACTTTTATGACTCCAGGCTTTTTTTGTTTCTTCTTGCATGAAATGAACTTTTTAGCCCTTCACTTTCAGTCTATGTATGTCTTTATCAGTGAAGTATGTTTCTTATAAGCAGCATATTGAAGGCTCCTGGTTTTTTTTAAAGATTTATTTATTTTTAATTTAATTTATTATTATTCTTCAATTTTGACCAGAGAGTAACAGACAGAGAGAAAGGGAGAGTGAGAAAGAAAGCCACCAGGTCCAGACTCTTAACTGTGGTTGGCCATGTGATGGTCCTTTATTTTTAAATTATTTTAATTTAATTTATTTATTTCATTTTTATTTGACCAGAGAGGGACAGAGTACAGAGTGAGAGTGAGAGAAAGAGAGAGAAAGTGAGAAAGCAAGCCGCCAGGTCCAGGACTCGAACCATGGTAGGCCATGTGGGAATCTAGCACCCTTAACCACCATGCCACCTGCTGGCCCCGGCCATGTGGTGGTCCTTAACCACAACACCACCTGCCAGCCCCAAAGGTTCCTGTTTTTAAATCCATTCAGCCAATCTGTTTATTTTAATTGAGGAATTTAATCCATTAACATTAAATGTTATTATTGATAGTTGTGGAATTTTTCCTGCCATTTTATTAGTAACATTCTTAGTTGTCTGGCATTCTCCTGTGTCTGTTTTCTCCTTTTAATTTTCTTGATGTAGCATTCCCTTAAGTATTTCTGGAAGAGTTTAACTAACATTATCAAATTCTTTCAGTTTTTGTTTACCTGGGAACAATTGTATTTCTTCTTCTCATTTTAAAGATAATCTTGCCAAGTATGGCAAGGATATTTTAAGGATAATCTTCACCAAATTATGTTTCTTCCAGAGTTTAAAATATGTCTTCAAGTGGGGATATAGTTAGGTTGGTATCCTCACCATGGTAAGCACTTGTGTTTATATAGTCAGTGTTGGGGTGAGTGAAGGAATGATTAGATATTTCTGGGTTGATGGCTTTATTTTGGGGATCAGGTTAAAATCAGTAATGGTGGGGGCAAGCAGATGGTGTAGTGATTAAGGCACTGGACTCCCACATGGCCAACCATGGTTCGAGTCCTGGATCTGGCAGCCTGAATATCACACCGAGTGTGTGTGTGCCCAGAATCCCGATAGGAGAATGAAGAAGGGATTGTGGTGTGGCCATCCCACTGGGGGGTGATTTCTTACTTTTCCTCTCAATGTTTCTCTCTCTCTCTCTCTCTCCATTGAGCATACACACCCTACGGCAAAACCCTTAACAATACAAAAATAAGTAATGGTGGGTCCAGCAGGTGGCATGGTGGTTAAGGTGCTGATCTCCCATACTGTCAGCGTTGGTTCAAGTCCCAGAACTGGTGACTTGAAAATCACACTGGGTGTGTGTGTGTGCATACCCAAAATCCTAAGAGGAGAATGGTGGAGAATGGGTTGTGGCATGACCATCTCCCTTGGCGGGGGGTGATTTCTCACTTTCACTCTCTCTCTGTCTCTCTCTCCAGTGAACACATGCCCCTTATGGCAAAAATCTAATGAAAAACATAAGAAGTCAAAATAATGCATGCTGGAGTCTGGGTTCAAATCCTAACCTACTTGGGCAAGTTACTTAATTTCTTCTTGCCATGATTTCCTCATGGATTTTGTCTTAGTATTAAATGAGGTGTAACCTCTTAGATTAGCACATGGTATAGAGTAAATAGTATACACATGTTAGGTTTCTGTCATTATTATTATGAGTTTTGTCATTATTATTACTATAAGTGGCCAGGAGCACTTTTATAGTTTGAGGTCTTAGATTTAGATCTTTGATCCACCTTGACTTTATTTTTGTCAGAGGTGAAAGGTAGGGGGTCAGATTCATCTTTCTGCAAGTGGAGATCCAGTTTTGCCAGCACCATTTGCTGAAGAGGTTTTCTTTTTCCCACTGGATTGACTGGTACCCCTTGTCAAAAATCAGTTGGCTGTATGTTTAAGCATTCATTTCTGGGGACTCTATTCTGTTCCATTGGTCCACCTGTCTGTTTCTGTGCCAGTACCATGCTGTTTTGATTACCACAGCTTTGTAGTATATTTTTGGGTCAGGGAGTGAGATGCCGCCCACTCCACTCTTCTTGTTCAGAACTGCTTTGGCAATACAGGGTCTCTTATAATTCCAGACAAACTTTATTATTGTCTTTCCTAGATCTGGGAAGAATGTGTCTGGTACTTTCATTGGCATTGCATTAAATAGGTACATTAATTTGGGTAGAATTGCCATTTTGATTATATTAATTCTTCCAATCCAGGAACATGGGATGTCCTTCCACTTTTTTGTGTCATTTTCAATTTCTTTTTTTATCTTCTCATAGTTTTCCTTGTGAAGGTCTTTAATTTGTTTGGTTAGATTTATCCCTAAGTATCTTACACTTTTTGTGGCTATGGTAAATGGAACAACTTTTTTCAGTTCTATCTCAGTCTGCCTGTTATTCAGATACAGAAATGCTATAGATTTCTGGATATTAATTTTGTATCCTGAAACTTTACTGTATTCATGTATTACTTCCAGAAATTTTTTTATGGAAACCATTGGGTCTTCCATGTATACAATCATGTCATCTGCAAATAGAGAGAGTTTCACCTCTCCTTTTCCTATTTGAATTCCTTTTATTTTTTCCTCTTTTCTGATTGCAATGGCCAAGACTTCTAGTACTATATTGAAGAGGAGTGGAGAAAGTGGACATCCTTGTCTTGTACCCATTTTTAGTGGAAAAGCTTTCAGCTTTTCTCCATTGAGGATGATGTTTGCTATGGGTTTTTCATAGATAGCTTTTATTATGTTGAGAAATGACCCTTCTATGCCAATTTTGCCGAGTCTTGATCATGAAGGGATGTTGTATCTTATCAAATGCTTTTTCTGCATTAATCGATATGACCATATGGTTTTTATCTTTCTTCCTATTAATATGGTGTATTACATTTATGGTTTTGTATATGTTGAACCAACCTTGCATTCCTGGGATAAAGCCTACCTGATCATGATGTATAATCTTTTTTATAAGCTGTTGTATATGATTTGCTAATATCTTGTTGAGAATCTTTGCGTCTATATTCATCAGGGATATTGGTCTATAGTTTTCCTTCCTTGTCCTGTCCTTATTTGTTTTAAGGATAAGGGTGATAGAGGCTTCATAGAATGAATTAGGGAGAGATTCACCCTTTTGGATCTTTAGAAATAACTTGAGCAGAATGGGGGTTAACTGTTCTTTGAAAGTTTTGTAGAATTCAGAGGTGAATCAATCAGGGCCAGGGCTTTTCTTTGTTAGGAGGTTATTTATAACTGATTCAATCTCCTGGCTTGTTATGGACCTATTCAGACTTTCTGTATCCTCCTGGCTCAATCTAAGACCTCAAACTATAAAACTGCTCCTGGAAAACACCTGGGAAACTCTGGGAGACATTGGGGTAGGGAAAGACTTCTTAAATAAGACTCCCAAAGCACAGTCAGTAATCCCCAAAATAGACAAGTGAGATTACATCAGACTAAGAAGTTTCTGCATGGCAAAAGACACAGTGCTTAGTGTGAATAGACTTGTGAAGGTCTTTAATTTGTTTGGTTAGATTTATCCCTAAGTATCTTACACTTTTTGTGGCTATGGTAAATGGAACAACTTTTTTCAGTTCTATCTCAGTCTGCCTGTTATTCAGATACAGAAATGCTATAGATTTCTGGATATTAATTTTGTATCCTGAAACTTTACTGTATTCATGTATTACTTCCAGAAATTTTTTTATGGAAACCATTGGGTCTTCCATGTATACAATCATGTCATCTGCAAATAGAGAGATGTCTAGCCCTCAGAATGGGAAAATATTTTTGTAAACTATGCGTCAGATAAGGGACTCATAACCAGAATTCACAAGGAACTCAAGCAGCTGTTCTGGGAAAAGACAATCAATCCTATTAAAAGGTGGGAGAATGAGTTGAAAAAACCACTCTCTAAAGATGCCATATGAATAGCTAAAAGGCATATGAAAAAATGCTCAACATCCCTCATTGTAAGAGAAATGCAGATCAAAACAACAATGAGATATCACCTAACCTCAGTCAGAATGTCTAAGATTAAAAAAAAACAAAAAATGATAAGTGCTGGCGAGGGTATGGTTAAAAGGGAACTCTCTTACACTGCTGGTGGGAATGTAAATTGGTCCAACCACTGTGGAGAACGATTTGGAGATTCCTCAAAAATCTACAAATAGAACTACCATATGATCCAGCAATCCCACTCCTTGGTATCTACCCAAAGGACTGAAGAATACTTTATTGGAAATGTGCTTGCACATCGATGTTTATTGCGGTACTTTTCACGATTACTAAGTCATGGAAACAACCCAAATGCCCACGAACTGATGAATGGTTAGAAAAACTGTGGCACATATATTCAATGGAATACTATTCATCCATAAAAAACAACAAAACCCTGGCTTTTGACAGGAAATGGATGAATATGGAAGACTTACTGCTGAGTGAAGCAAGCCATGCTATGAAGGAGAGGCATTGTATGTCCCCACTTAATATATACCGAGTGTCTGCACTCTGTGACTGAAACTAATTGTCTCAAGGATATAGAAACACAGTATATAGATGTAAATACCAGATATAGTGTGTGTGAAAGAGGAGGGTCTGAGGAAGGACATTTGGGGGAGGGACAGGGAGGAAAAGCATTAATGGCACAAAGAGGTGTGGTATTATCTGTTGAAGATGTTTCGTGGTTTTATCGACTGTGCTGGGGAGAGGTGTTCACCTGTTGAAATATCCATTTTGTAAGACAAATAATAATGTGATTGAATGTATGGAAGAAAATGAAATGAAAAAATAAATAAAAAAATTTGTGGCCACACTGTAGGAGACAGTGAATATCAGGTTAGGGAATAACTTGGTTGGGATCCTGCTAATAAAAAATTGTGCAAGGGAATTGGCATAGTGAAAGCAGCCCTGCTATGAGATAGTCTAGTTGTTTGTGGGAATATATGGATGAATTATATATGAAAGAGGTGGGTAGCAAAGGCAGAATATTGAAGCTAAGTGATCTAATTCTAAAGCATTAATTTCTGGAGTCAGATGAGAGAGAAGGGAACAGAAGTACAGTGACTAGTATGGGTGGAATAGCAGGGTGGCTGAAAGAAGAGATTCCAAAGCCAGATGGCTTGGGTCTGAATTCTAATTTGGCCATTTATTGGTCCTGTAACCTTAGGAAAATGACTTACTCTCTATACCAATTTCTTCATCCTTAGAATGAGATTATAATTCTTACCTGTCAAGTTCTTACGAGTATTAAATGAGTAATTATAAAACAGTGCCTGGCATGTATTACTTATATTATTCTTAGCCCCCAGAAATTCCTGCGGTAGCCACAGCCTGTCAAATCTTCCAAAGGTGCGACCAGCAGTTAGCGTAATGTCTATGTTGCTGAACTCCCATGTAGTTGACCGTGGTTTGAGTCCTGGACCTGGTGGCTTAACTCACGCTGGGTGCGTGTGCGTGTGTGTGTGCCCAAGATCCCAAGAGGAGAATGTAGGAGAAGGGATTGTGGTGTGGCCATCCCCCCTGGGGGGTGATTTCTCGCTTTCTATCTCTCTGTTTTTCTAGCGGTCACACACTCCCTATAACAAAAACCTCTCAAAAAAAAAAAAAAAAAAAACAACTTCCAAAGGCAATAGTAGGCCTACCTATGTCACCAAAGGAAGACAAAGAAGTATAATCACCAAGTTGGTCTGTGTGGTTGTGTAGCATTTCAGAAGGTGAAGTCATTTACATGCTCTTAGCACCACCTTTGCAGGTTCTCAGGACTCTGGATGCCCTCTATACAGGTTCCCAGTATGCAGTGGATAGTAGATTCATAGAACAGTGAATGAATGAAGTCAAATTAAATGAGAGAAGTGACACAACTCCTTATTTGTTCCTCCTATCCAAAATTGAAGTTTTTAGGTCTGGTGACCTGGAGAATTGTGAAGTCCTCTGTTAAAAGAAAAAGGCCAGCAAGAGGAAGAGAAACTGTTGTAAGAAACAAAGATAGAACAATAATTTGCCCTTTATTGAGTCTCTACTATGTGTTATGTATTTTTACATTATTGTTTTATTTCATCTTTCTAACAACCCTGAAAAGCAGGTACTGTTTTACACATTTTTCAGATGGGGTAGCAGAGATTCAGAAAAGTTAGTAACTTTGACTAAAGTCATCCAGTTTAGGGAGCACAAGCCTTGATTTGACTAAGGTTTATCTCATTCCAAAGCTAATAATATTTCTTCTCTCAGTTGTTTCATATTGAGATGTTTGATATATCTTCAGATAGACTTGATTAAACACTGGACTCAACTACTTTTCACCTGTGAGGCTTGGGTTCAAGTTACTTAATATCTCTGTACCTCAGTTTTCTCATCTGTAAAATGAGGGTTCTTTCTTCTTAGAGCTGTTAGAGAATTAAATGAGATAAAGTGGATAAAATGAGTTGTCTGCTGGTGTAAATTTAGCTTTTATTATTAAAAATGTCTATAGTTCATCTCATTAGTGACAACGCTAGGATTGAAACCCAAGTCTTTAAACTAATTTACAGTTCTCTTATCACTGTACTGATAAGTGGCAGTGATTACTTAATGTTGGATTGCACCAAAGAAATTATATCAGGTGTTGAAAGGCTTGTGCAATGTGAGTATTTCCAGTCTAAACTCCAAAGGAGATGGGTGGTGATAAGGGAGTGGCAGGTAGTAAAATCCTATTGACTATAGTCTGGGTCCTTTTTCTGCAAAATTCTCTTCTCCATTCCTAAATCTTCCCTCTCACTTGGCTTGTGTTTCAGGAGCTACAGAAGGCCCAAAAGAAGAAATATATTAAGAAGAAGGCTTTACTGAAGGAAGTAGAACAGCCTCGTCCTCAAGACTCCAATCTCAGTGTGCCAGTACCAGCCACAACTCTAGCTGCTACTCCCCAGCTTCTCACCTCTGCCTCGCCCCTGCCTCCTCCTGAGCCTAAACAAGAGGCCCTGTCGGGAAGTCTTGCTGACCATGAGTATACTGCTCGTCCTAATGCTTTTGGCATGGCCCAGGCAAACCGTACCACCACACCTATGGCCCCCGGTGTATTCTTGACCCAGCGGCGCCCTTCAGTTGGCTCCCAGAGCAATCAGGCAGGACAAGGTATCGCTGCCATATGGTTGTAGAACTGAGAGGGATCTTAGGCCACCCACTCTAAACTCTTAAGTGCTCTAGTAGATGAGAACACTGAAGGCCCACCTAAGTGCCTAGGCTTGATTTCACATGCCGTGGAGACGTTGACTAATTTTAAGTAGAGGGATGATCAGATTTGGGTTTAGAAAGATCTTTCTGGTGGCCAGAATGGACAGTGGACTAGAGGTGGAAACTCTACGGAGGCTGCACACATATAGGTTCAGGCAAGAATGAAGAGAGACTAGCTCTAGCAGAGGAGATGGAGAGGGAGGGAATGAGCTGATCAAATATAGAGGCAGTCAGAGAAGACATAGGAAGTGATTTGATGTGGGAAGATAGAAAGAGGCGAGAGAGTTGGACCTCCTTATCTCCCTTTGGCCTTCAAAGCCCAGTCCCTAGACTACACAGCTCAGAGGCACTGAGGTTAGTATGAAGTTTGGAGTTGATGAGAATCAGGGTTTATAATAACAAAAGGGCATCACCAACCAGGCACTTGTTCGTTCCTGGTGGGCAGAGTAAGAGGACATGGAAGCTTACTTACTTCCCTGTAAAATTTTAAAAAGAAAATGGTTAGGACCAAAGAAATTAATTATGACAAAGAACCAGACAAAATGTA